>JAXCGZ010014106.1:0-25000 GCA_037179515.1 Halocaridina rubra | reverse complement strand
TTACAGGAATTAATGTTATCATTACTACTCAATGTTTGAAGCATTAAAGATAATTTCAACACCAATTCTCCATTTGTAATACTGTTTCAGTGTGGCTAGAATTGCAGTTATTAGTCAAATACTGATAATTATTTACAGAATTGTTGATGTTCTTGATAAGAACTCTATTGTGGATAAGGATATAAGAATTTATGTTCTTGATACGAACTCCTTTGTGGATAAGTATATAAGAATTTATGTTCTTGATACGAACTCCTTTGTGGATAAGTGATTACCTAATTGTGATTACCTAATTGTGTTTACGGGAAAGAGCCCAAAGCTCGTATCTTCCCGTCTCCTCATCGGTTCCATTTTTAGACTTAGTGATACTTATCGTACCTGTCCTTAAAACTATGGATTGAGATAGCATTAACTACCTCCTCGCTTAGCGAATTCCAATTATCGACTACTCTTACACTGAAAAAGTATTTCCTTACATCCTGCAAACAAGTTTTCTTACGAAGCTTCAAACTATGACCTCTAGTTCTAGAGCCAGCCATATCGAAATATCGATCCCTATCCACTCTATCATAACCATGAAGGAATTTAAAGACTGTCACCATATCCCCCCTTACTCTTCTAGCTTCGAGTGATGGCAAGTCTAATTCCCTCAGCCTCTCATCATAACCGAGATTGCGTATTTCTGGCACCAGTTTCGTGGCATGTCTTTGAACTTTTTCAAGCTTAGCTATGTGCTTTTTCAAGTGCGGATTCCAAAAGGGAGCTGCATATTCGAGTTTTGGCCTCACATAGGTTACATAAATATTTCTGAACATTTCCTTGTCCATGTGCCTGAAGGCTACCCTTACATTTGATATAAGAATTTATGTTCTTGATACGAACTCCTTTGTGGATAAGTATATAAGAATTTATATTATCAATACTGTTCAGTGTTTGAAGCGTTAAAGATGATTTCGAAACCCTCGTCATTACCCGGTATCGATACCGGCTTCAGTATGGCTACGGTTCACGGTATTAGTATTATCAATATTGTTCATTACTAAAAGCACTAATAATAGTATCGATACAAGGTCCTCAGTGGCTAAGGTTCTAAGCATTTGTTTTGCAAATATCATTGTGGTATCGATACTAGGTCCAATGTAACTCGGATTTAAGGAATTTGTTTTACAAATACCTTTAAGCGTTCGAAGCAATGATAATGGTATCGATACCTGTTTCAGTTTATATAGAATCAAGTGCATGAGCATCTTACACTATAATAATACAGTATTTGAAATTTCTTGAATTAGACAGATAGAAAGATGAATAGATAGATGGGTAGATAGATAGATAGATGGACAGACTGAGAGAAAAGTGGCACTGTCTCATCAGGAAGTGCCATTAGCTGCCTAAATGTTGGTTCTGGCATATTTTACGTTGCAAATTTTACTCAACTTCTTTGCATTCCTCGAGGTATGGCAGACTTGTTATTAAAAGTTTTCTTGAAAGGATCTCATGTATAAATCCTGCATTTTTTTTATGAGTATGACACCGAAACGGGAGGAAAATTGGCCTCATCGGGCCCGGGCACCAAGACAACATTGAGAAGAAAAATTAGCTACTTAAAAACAAGGCAAAAATTAGAGAATAATAGACATCTGGATAAAGACAGGCTGGAGGAATAGTCAAAGTAATGAAGACCTAGAAAATGCCAGGATTAATCCCTGAGATGACGATAGATCAGCTTTTTGAAGGAAGAAAGGTCATGTGAGTTAGGGAAGATATACGAAAATATGTGCTTCCGTCGGTTAGTTTTGCATGCATGGCTTATACTATCTTATGTTTTATATCCTCACGAATTTTTACAAGTGTTTCATTAACTCATTCAATGTGTAATAATTTTTTTTTTTTTAAACATGTTGGTTGAAAAGTTTTTTGTATATAATTATCTCTTTTCTGTAGGAGAGAGAGAGAGAGAGAGAGAGAGAGAGAGAGAGAGAGAGAGAGAGAGAGAGAGAGAGAGAGAGAGAGAGAGAGAGAGAGAGAGAGAGAGAGAGAGAGAGAGAGAGAGAGAGAGAGAGATGTCAGAGACTGGACGGTAGAGAACTTTTAGAAGTTAATAAAAGAGAAAATGGAAGAGAAAAAAGAAAAAAATACCAAAAAGAAAAATAAATAAGAAAATGATAATATTTCATGAAAAGATTTCATCAAAACTTTTCGAAAGGAAGTGTCCGTTACACTTGCAGACATTTTTATTTTTCTGTCAAAAGGCAATGAAATTACTGATGCATATTATCGTATCCAGAGAGAGAGAGAGAGAGAGAGAGAGAGAGAGAGAGAGAGAGAGAGAGAGAGAGAGAGAGAGAGAGAGAGTATCTATCAATATAAAATTAAAAACATCCTTGGAAAAAAGAAATGCCATAAAAATATTGTATAGTAAGTCTATCGCTAGTTATGTCCAGACTTTTAATTCATAATTACACGATCGCATACCTTCAGAAGCAGAGAATTAAAAGCAGTATATTTTTAATTTCGACTTAGATTACTGGTTATTGACGTAGCTTTAGGAAGAAAAACATTAATTACACTCATTTCTAACACTATATAATGATATCACTGAAAATTACATGTAATTAGATTTATTATTGACTTCAGAAATTCATGAGTGTCATTTTTCTCACTCTGAGTCTCTCATTGTCTGACCTGACCTGACCTGTGAAGTCATACCTACTGAGGGGAGGAGCAAGAATACCTCCTCCGTGTTCCCTTGCGTGTCATAAAAATCGACTAAATGGGTGGAATCGAGGGGACTGGAAATTCCCTCCTCTATATTTTCCTCCCGACGAGAGTCAAGTTTTTGCTTTGACTCAGCCACCCTTCTTGTAAGGAGGATTTTAGTTCTTGTAGATAGATAGATATATAGATAGACAAACTTTTCATCTTACCCAAACGAGCATCCCGAAAACGACCCCTTGTGCTAGAACTGAAGGCACTCCAATAATTGCATCATTGCAGTAATTAGCATGACAGTAATAACCATCAACTAGTATTCCTAAAATGCCGAAAGTATTGCGTCCAACAAAATATCTGGGTTCCAGAAAATTATTTTTAATTCTTGGATTATAGATCTTGGATTCTCTCTTCTTAAACTGGAAGTTTTGTTTGTGAATTCTCGGATCGATGTTTTCCCTCTTCATTGACAAATACGCTTTTTCAATGCCTGTGCTTGAATCGACCTCCGGTGCCACGGTTTTAGAAGTAACACCACTTTTGTAAATGTTCCTTGGGTCGATTTTCCCTTTGATCAATTGCGGATCGTCAACTTTGCTAGGTCTTCGATCGACCCCTTTAAGAGTTAAAAGGTCTATGTCCTCTTTAATCATACTTGGCTTGAAGATATTTCTAATCATAGTTAAATTATACTCTCCTCTGATTATACCAGTTGAGATATTTTCTCTATCGGTGTTTATGTCCACGCTTTCTCTGTGCTCTCTTGGGTAAAAACCATCTTTGTATTTTCTTACTGGGAAGGATGTTGAGGTCACGTGTCTCTGTGTGACTTCCAGTCGACCTGTAAAATTTGTAATTCTCTGTATAGAAATTGGTAGTGATATGGCACACTTCTTTTGCGTCCTAGGCTCGAATCCCGGCCAGGGGCAAAATATGTTGCAATAAATAGGAATTATGTTAAGGTAGTTGACTTAGGAAACTCATTAAACTAATAATAAAACCTTCCGTTGCTGGTAGTTGACTTAGACTTTTTTCGTGTTAGTTCAGATTAAGAAATATCTATTGCCATGTATTTTAAAGATAGCTCTTGCATCTTTAAACTACATACTTTAATGCATACTTATAGTATTTATGTATACTTTGAGCTGTCTAATCAGCTCCATCTCTTCTCTCTCGGCATCATCTTCAAAAAGAATATCTGTAGAGAACTTAATTAAATGTGTTGTATATAAGACTGAGATTCCCAGTGCTTTGAGAAAAATCTTACATAGAATACTATTTATTTCAAAGTAAACCTCGTAATTTTATCTTTTTTCTTGTTTGGGGGGCTTCGAAACGGGTATATTTACCTTATATTATTCCACCAGGAATTCCATTACCCTCGCCTCCTCATCCTAAAATGGCCCTGGCAAAGAGAAGCTGTACAAGCCAAACTTGGGTCTTTAATTCGACACTTTTTAGGTGGTAGCTTGGCACTGTCTATTGATCTACTGGAGAATGCCAAGTGGCTCTAAATAAAACATTACTATAATACTTACCTGTATTGGATTCGCTTTTACGTCACGAACTCCCTTTTCTACTAAGGGCTAGGACGGTTGCCTTCTTGCGAAGGACTTGTTTTGGTAGATGTAATCGTTACCCTGAGTGTATGGCCTTACTAACCTGAGTCCGTGACGGGGCGCGAACCCTCGACTTGCCGCCTCAGAGTCGCGGACGCTACCATTTTGCCACGGACACTACATAGACTTTACCTGTATTATAGGTAAATTTGTAGCAGCTAATTCCGATGCCATAGGCTGTGTACACTGGTATGAGCCTGTGGTCGAAGTTCCTATCAGCACAGGCGGGATTATTGTTGATGGGGTCGGTTGGAAGGGACAAATCATACCCTGCACAGCTGTAGCAGCTGATCACATCTCCTGTAAAGACATATAAATACATTAATTAGTAGATAGATAAATAAAAGGTAGTCATCGTGGCTCAAGCGGTAGCGTCCGCGACTCTGAGGCGTCAGGTCGAGGGTTCGCGCCCCGTCACGGTCTGAGGTTAGTAAGGACATGCACTCAGGGTAATAATTACATCTACCAAAACAAGTCCTTCGCAAGAAGGCAACCGTCCTAGCCCTTGGTAAAAAAGGGAGTCCGTGACGTAAAACCGGAACAAGTAGATAGATAAATTAATTAATAAATACATAAAATTATTTGCATTGTTGGTTCCACCAGGATATGTTGACATATTAAAAAGAAAAATATTTTTTTTGTGCAGGGAAACATTTTGCCACTCTGGAAAGAATTTATGTTCCGGTTTTACGTCACGGACTCCCTTTTCTACCAAGGGCTAGGACGGTTGCCTTCATGCGAAGGACTTGTTTTGACAGATGTAATTGTTACCTTGAGTGCATGCCCTTGCTAACCTCAAACCGTGACGATTTATTTATTGATTTGTTGATTAATTAATATAATTTATTTATTTATTTATTCATTTACTTTTATGTGTATGTATTTCTTATTGTTAATTCATCATTAAGGGGGTTGCTGTTAATGATAATAATAATAATAATAATAATAATAGTAATAATAATAATAATAATAATAATAATTATAATAATAATAATAATAATAATAATAAAAATAATAATAATAATAATAATAATAATGTATTATTATTATTTTTGTCACGGTCTGTGGTTAGCAAGGGCATGCACTCAGGGTAACGATTACATTTGCCAAAACAAGTCCTTCGCCAGAAGGCAACCGTCCTAGTTCTTGGTAGAAAAGGGAGTCCGTGACGTAAACCCGGAACATTATTATTATTATTATTATTATTATTATTATTATTATTATTATTATTATTATTATTATCATTATAATTATTATTATTATTATTATTATTATTATTATTATTATTATTATTATTATTATTATTATTATTATTATCATTATTTTATTAACAAACTACCAATATTAACATACCTAAACAAACCTGAAGAAATAGGACATAACACATCACAAGTATTTTCAACATCATTATTGCAGAACTAGAGAAGAATGTTTCCTGATCCTGAAATGAAAAGTAAACTTATATATTTCTTTCAGGCTGCATACATATTTACTGAATTGCATTTACCTGATTGTGCTCACGGGAGAGAGAGCGCCATGCTCGTAGCTCCCTGTCTCTTGATTGGTTTCATTTTTTGCTCACTTTAAAGTACGAATGCATGTAGCATTTACTGTTTCTTCTATTGGCGGATACCAGTTATCAACCATTCTTTCGCTAAATTAATACTTTTTTTACACCCTGCACAAGTTTTTTTTTTACAAAAGCTCAAACTATGAGCTAGTTCTGGAGCCACCCATATCAAAATATCGCTTCCTGTCCCTTCTGTCAAAGCCATGAAGGAATTTAGAAACTGTTACCTTTCTTCTAGTTTCAAGTTATGTTAAGTCTAATTAAATCAGGAAATAATTCGCTCTACTGAATGTCTATGGTCATTTTACTCTTTCTTCCCAATCTTACTTGTGGCTTGGTTTCTCATGCACTTCACATTCCTGTTATATAGTTATCAACAATGATCAAATAAACACTTAAAGTAAAACATGAAACATACTCATCAGGTAAGCACTTTATTTTAAGTGAAACATGAAACATATTTTTGCCTATGGTCAGGATTCGAGCGTAGAACACATATTTATTGTGCTATCGAAGGTAGAAGAGCGAAACTTCTCAGCTAAATGCTGGAACTAGGGAATGAATACACTCTACTGAATGATACAGTTGGTAGCGTCTTAGCACCGTGATTATGTGTCATAGATTCGAATCTCGGACAGTGGTAATAGTTTCATAATTAGTATATATATATATATATATATATATATATATATATATATATATATATATATATATATATATATATATATATATATATATATATATATATATATATATATATATATATATATATATATATATATATATATTAAGAACACGCTAATACCAATCAAACAATATTGAAAAATATTACAACTAAAATATTATTTTCCAAAACGTGGGATGGAGAAAAAAAAACATGGTTTACAAGAACCAAAAACAAACGAGAAACAATATGCAAAATTACTGTACACAAATTAAATGTTGAGCCTAAACTAAAAAAAAATAAAACTTCAATATACGTCCTGTTGCTCTCCTTCACTACGGCAGAATGAACGTCAATGGACAGGGAACGCTAACACTCTATCCATTTACACATGTATGTATATTTCGCGATTTACACGTGTATGTGTCGCGTTAAGCACCTATGTGAGACACGCCTTAGATAAAACCATAGCTGGCCGTTTCTCGATAAATATTGTATTTATTAATTGATTACGGTTTATTCGGTGTATTTATAGATATGAATATATTTTTCTTTAAACGCTTATATAAAACCTTAGAAATTAAATATATACATATATATATATATATATATATATATATATATATATATATATATATATATATATATATATATATATATATATATATATATATATATATATATATATATATATATATATATATATATATATATATATATATATATATATATATATAGCAACTAAACTTGACCGATTTTTCACTAAATTTTTAGATATATCAAAAAATATCGATAAAAGGAATCTAGTATATAAATTTAAAAGCCTTTTTTAATTAAAGAAAAACAGTTTTGATGTCAATTAACTTTTTAATAATGTGACGATATCAAATCAAGCCATTTCTGACCCTCTCGAAAACAGGAAATTGTAGTTTGTTCACAGGTCATAGATAATTACAATGGTGTGATTTTGAGAAATGTGTGAATTTTTATCATTAAATAATGTGGGTTGTGACGATACGGTCACACTGGACGCGATGTGCCGGGTTAGTTGAGAGTAACAGGCTGCTGAGTGGGCAGAGGTAAACTGCACCATGTAGCTGTCAAAGATTCAAAACTTTTTTCCGACTTTTTTACTAATTGAACATTTTTAATTTTAACACTTTAATGCGTCACTGTTATATCTACATTTGGGGATGGGATGTAAGAAAGTACTTTTTCAGTGTAAGAGTAGTTGATAATTGGAATTCGCTAAGCGAGGAGGTAGTTAATGCTAACTCAGTCCATAGTTTTAAGGACAGGTATGATAAGTATCACTAAGTACAAAATGGAACCGACCAGGAGACGGGAAGATACGAGCTTTGGGCTCTTTCCAGTAAGCACAATTAGGTAATCACACATGGTTTGAAGCTAAGGAATCAATTTTGGATGCACTTCCTATCGCCCCTCCGTGGGATCGGAGCACTCCACGGGTTATCCCTACTAATTGAGAATGATCCTTCATATTATAATGACCTAAATGTGGACAGATTTTGTTGGATTCTTGACCAACAAAGTTTGAAATGAAAATTTTGATTTTAGCCATCTATAACATCCTGTTCGCGTGCTTCATTATTTTTATTCTTATTTTTCGTATTTTTGCCTGACTCCAGCAAAAAAATTTAATTTTCGAAGAAACTGGATGTGAGCTTGACAAATTTAAGAACCAGTTATAGCACAACAGAAATTGGTAATAGCACTGAGGTAAACAAAATTTTATATCACGTCTATAAAACGTCCATAAAATATAATTGAGAATATAAAAAAAATTGGTAAATATGTATATTCACAATGAAACTGTGATATTATCAACTCTATTATCCACGAAAAAAAAATTTGTGACCATCAGGGGACTCGAACTCGCGTTGCTAGTTACTGAATCATGCTGCCATACCGGCTGGGCATCTACAACTGATAGTCTGCAATTCATAGCCCAGCCAGATCAAGCAAACACGTTTCCAGTCGGTCTTTTACATCAGCTTATTACAGTTGACACGTGGAATTTAAGTATATATATTTACAATGAAAATTGTGGAAGGACATCTAATTTTAATTCCCCCTGCTTCAGTCCGTCTGTGTCCACCCCCAAAAAGGGACTAGTGTAATAGTGACTTAAAACGTAAAATATTATTATTATTATTATTATTATTGTTATTATTATTATTATTATTATTATTATTATTATTATTATTATTATTATTATTATTTATAATGAAAACTCATGACTAACAACTGTATCAATTACACAGTGGCTTGTCAAGCAGGGGAAGAGTTAGTAGTGGAGTTCCACAGGGTTCAGTATTAGGGCCACTTTTGTTCCTTGTATATGTAAATGACCTACCAGAGTCTGTAAATTCATTCATGAATATGTTTGCAGATGATGCAAAGATTGTGAAGAAAGTAAAAAACGAGAACAATGGTAGTAAACTTCAGGAAGATCTAAATAGTCTGCATGAGTGGTCAGAAAAGTGGCCATTTAAATTCAATACTTCAATATGTAAGGTAATGAGAATGGGTACAAGTGCAAGAAGGCCCAAGCTTGACTACTCGGTGGCTGGAGTACAATTTCAAGAGACAGAAAATGAGAGAGATCTAGGAGTAAACATACTGGCAGATTTGTCTCCAGAAATACATATAAATGGCATAGTAAGGGCAGCATATGCATTCTAATCAAATGTAAGGGTAGCCTTCAGGCACATGGACAAGGAAATGTTCAGAAATATTTATATAACCTATGTGAGGCCAAAACTCGAATATGCAGCCCCCTTTTGGAATCCACACTTGAAAAAGCACATAGCTAAGCTTGAAAAAGTTCAAAGACATGCCACGAAACTGGTGCCAGAAATACGTAATCTCAGTTATGATGAGAGGCTGAGGGAATTAGACTTACCATCACTCGAAGCTAGAAGATTGAGGGGGGATATGGTGACAGTCTTTAAATTCCTTCATGGTTATGATAGAGTGGATAGGGATCGATATTTTGATACGGCTGGCTCTAGAACTAGAGGTCACAGTTTGAAGCTTCGTAAGAAAACTTCTTTGCAGGATGTAAGGAAATACTTTTTCAGTGTAAGAATAGTTGATAATTGGAATTCGCTAAGCGAGGAGGTAGTTAATGCTATCTCAATCCATAGTTTTAAGGACAGGTATGATAAGTATCACTAAGTATAAAATGGAACCGATCAGGAGACGGGAATATACGAGCTTTGGGCTCTTTCCCGTAAACACAATTAGGTAATTACAATTAGGTAATTACACATACACACAAACGGCTATAAGATATGTGTGGTGTTACGTACAATATTTTCAATTCTAATTTATTCATTTCTTTTTACTCTGGTAATATTTTCATTTGAATTAACTGTTCATAATTAACTTTTATTTATTCCGGTATTATTCTTATTTAAATTAAAATTGTGTCTTTGGGATTTTTTGCTTTTGTCATTTTTATTTAAATTAAAATTAAAATGAAATATGTTTCTAAGAGGCACAGATAAATGTCACATGCAATACATTATAACAGTTGTTTTAATAATATTCAAAATAGGCAAAGTATAGTAATACAATCCATTACATATACATATCACAAACTATAAAAAAAAATTCAATTATAAAAATATTAAAAAAAAACTTAATAAGATTATTTGTAGAACAACAACAATAATAATAATAATAATAATAATGATAATAATAATAATAATAATAATAATAATAATAATAATAATAATAATAATAATAATAATAATAATAATAATAATAATAAATTTTAAGGTCAGAACACTAGGTTGTGAACTGGTGCTTGGTTGTGGCTTGTCGGGGTTACTCAGGGTGGCCGGAGGATTTTTTTTTTTTCAGGAACAGGTTTAGTGGTTCGCTTGCTTCAGTTCTTTGCTAGTTAAATTTTGCGATGTGCACAGAAAGCTTTTTGAGCTGCTGGCTAGTATAGTGGTAACGCGCTGGCTTCGCATTCACGAGGTCGAAAGATCGGTCCCCGTCCAAGACCGAGAGTTTAAGCTGTTTACTGGCAGGAACTGCTGTGGTTGGACATCACAGTGGGGGGTTGGGGCTTGCCCTGGCTGACGAATACCCATTGTAATGAAATGGAAATAAAGGTTAAATTTAAAAAAAAAAAAAAAAAATTGCAAATATTTTAAAATTAAAATGTATTGCATCGAGCATTGCCAAGGGTTGATTGAAGTGTATATATGCTCCAGATTTTGCTTTTGCTGTAAATATTCTTTCTAGATTCTCTTCTTCTTCTGTTATTGCTCGCTTTTATTCTTCCTCCACTATTTCTCTCTCGTTCTGACCAACTTTCCCCAAGCTCCCCACTGGCACACTTACACCAATTACAAAAGATCCATATGCGAAATTTACACTAATAAAACAGAATGACAATTTGAATCTCTATACAGTACTTCAAGCACAGAGATACACAATTCTGTACACTCTTTTCATACAATAATTAAAGAATCAGACAAATAACATATACTAGAGGTAACAGAAAAAGAAACAGCTACAATTTCACACCAGAACTTCAAAACCACATCAGACAACACGAGGCACTAAACACTCCAACACTTCACACAGGACACCACACAACAATTATAAACAGTTAACACAAATCAAAAATAAAAACTAGAACAAATATGAAAATGGAATAATCACCTGGGATTGCTTCATCACAAAACAAACACCAACAACCTCTACAAAACACTATACAAAATTACATTATCCAATAGTAAACACGGGAAAATTACAAGCTGCCATCATAACAACAAACACTATACATCCTAACATGAAAAAAGTAAAATCCTTCATCAATTATTAGTCTCATATCAGTCATCTTCGTCCCCACTGTGACAACCGACGTGTGATCAGGCATAAGACACAGTTCCCTACTGCCCAGACTATACACCTTTCACCAGCCATTAGACAGAGAATATCATATTCAGTCTCAAGTACTCATCCATCATTGGACTTGACAGTATTAGTTACAGTCACCTTAGACACCAGGTACCAGGTGACAAGCACTCACTAACATATCAGCGACTCACAATAATCAATATTGAGCACCTGAAAGAATGGTGTAATTAGAGTTGGTAAGTCAGTGACAACTTTAATATTGGAAAATAAAAACCCACAGTAGAGGTTTTGTGTTTAATAAATTATTACACAATATCAAGCTTTTGCTTGCCAAAGAAAGCATTTTCAAGATACCAATGTACTTTCTTCTTGTAGAGCTATACTCTCACTTTTTTCTTGCTGCTGCTTAATGCAGAGAGAACGCTTTGGCTACGCCCCTCCATCACATGCAGGTAAGGTTGTAATAACCTCAGGTAATAAAGTATTATCTCATGTGAGATCTACCCCTTGGTTGGGCTAACAATTGAGATATGCCATCAGCATCACCTCCTTCTCCATCCCATCAAAGGGAGTCTGACTCTTAATATTATTTGTTATCTTATTAATATCTAATCCTATCTCACTTTCCAGTATTTTTCTAGTTTAACAGTCTCAGACGTAAGGCTTTTATTCCCTCTAGTGGTAATTAGTGAATTAATTAATACACCTTCTACCACCCTTTCAACACTAGTTTTACCGCTGTGATATATTATTCTACAGTTATCAAAATTTATTAAGTGATTCCTAGTTAGTTTATGCTCTACTACAACACTGTTTACTAGTCCTATACTACTTGTTCTCTTATATTCGGCAATTCTAAGACTGATATCCCTACCCGTTTCTCCAACATAAACTTGAGGACATTCCAAACATGGTAAACATATATGCTCCCCTTCCTTTTTTCATGATCACTTTCATTAGAACTTAGTTTGTTTCTACGAATATTCTTCCTACTATAATTTCATGAATTGGATACCTTTCTATTCACTTCATTCTCATTATTCCTCAGTAATTATTCGAGTTTTAGGAGCCTATGATATGGTCAGAATTTTTTTTTATCTGGATTCAAATAGCTACTTTTCAGTCCACAATATCTCCAATTGGCTTTACTGAGAGTTCTCTTGATAAAGTATTCAGGGTAAACTAGCCTTTAAAACTCTTCTAGAAGTAGTTCACCTCTTTGTCTAGATATAAATAAATACTACCCACACCATTACTTAATATCTATTATTACTCATTTCATTCTTATTCAGTGAAAATGGGTACTCTGAATGGCTCCCAAAGGGCGCTGAGAATTTGTGACGATGCTTATCCAGATGAAAAGATGAACATATCATGGGGAGTTTTAGAAGGCTAGTTTACCCTACATGTTTCATCCAAAAAGCTCTCAGTAGAGCTAAAATGAGACATGATGGACTGAAAAGTAGTTCTATATAGAATAAAGATAAAAAGGAAGTCCTGGACATTTCATATACCCCAGAACTGGATAAATTACTAAGAAGTAATGAGAATGAAGAGAATATGCAAATGGTATTCAATTCTAGAGACACAGTTAGGAAAAATATATATAAAAACAAACTTAGCACTAATAAAAGTGATCATGAAAAAGGGAAGGGGAACTATATACTGGTATTTGTAGTTGGGTCCTGGGATGCTCTCAATGTCTCCAGGTAGAAGGAGTCTTTGAAAATTTAACATCCGAGTCATATCTCCATGTTGAAAAAATTGTATTCTTGTGTGCGTTGGTTTGAGAACTGAAGTAATCTTCTGGATGCGTGAAGCCATTTCAACATTTTCATGCCCCGTGAAGGGCATTGGTTGATTGTGACAGTTTGTCCTCATTTTCTGCTCCTCTTGTGAGCTGCTTGGCGTCCTCTTCTGATTTGCAGCTACGGTGGGTGGACCTATACTGAAAACGCTGCCACTTCAGGTGGTTGTCTTCCATAATATGTTTGACTGTATCAGGTAACATGTTACATCCTGGACAGGCATCAATGACAGAACTATCCAGCCTCTTCTGATAGCTCAGAATGGGTTGACTGGTGTCCACATCACTGCCTGGCCAGGTGAACTCTGTCCTCACGCAAGAGAGAAGATTTGGAAGGCGTGGCAGCGTCTTCATCATGAGTCAAGCTTTTAGAGCTACATTCAGAAGAGAAACAGCAATGGAAGTCAAACAGTCACAATCAACCCCTGCTCGTAATTGAACATTAGATCCTGGATGAGGTTTTGGTCACCCAGTAATGCAACAAGCTGCAAACTGCTTTATTAACAGCTGTCTGGCATAGGTGTCAGTATACAAGACAGATTTTAATATTGCTTTCTATTAAAATAGAAGGAAATTATTAATGAAGAATAATATGCAGAGGAGCCCTCGCAGATATTACACTATGATGTACAGGTAACAGGGCTTGAAAGAGAGGATTTTCTGCCTTTTTCTTCTCCATCACTGGAATCCACTCACATTCCTGTAAAAGTTGTAGAATTTAATATTACATCATACAGTTGTATAAAATACTGTATAGGGTATTTGCACATCTATTACTACCTACACAACTCTTAATTATGTTGAGCTAATCCTCCTTCCTAATATATTGTCAAAATTAAATATTTATTTTCTTTTCCTGAGTATTCATATGTGAGGAATCATTGCATATGAATATACAATTGATCCTTGTCTTACGACATTTAAATTTGCAATGACTCAAACTTACAATGAAATTTTCAAAAGCTTTTACAAACAGTTTTTAAAGAGTTGCAAATGGTCGTAAAGTAAAGAAATAACATAAAAATAACATACAAAAATGGAAATTTTGTATACTATATGTTACTCTAATTATGACCATTCCAGCCTATAACTCACTCGTCAACACATATCCCCATCATAAGTCAGACCACCTGTATTTATTATACGCAGCAACCGGAAAAAGAAAGAATGGTTTACAAAAAAGACACTATGCTTACAACCGGTGCTGGTGGTGTGGAATGTGATACAGTTAAGGTAAGCATAATTGGAGAGTTGGAATACTGAGGTGCATCAGGGTATATTTTCTCATTATACCATTTGCCTCCAACAACACTTGCCCCGCTAATACACACACCCTGTTAAGAACAATAAGTATTAAATACTTAACAGCCTCAATGCAAATGAACTTTTAGCTAAAATGTTATACAGCATTCTATCATATGCCAAAAAAATAATTGAGATATGGTTCAAAGTTACTAATCACAGGAAAAATGGTGTAAAGTAAATATAAAGTAAAATGTAAATATTGTAAAATATTTCTTACATTATTTGGTCGTTCCACTATATTACGCTTGGCAGGGACAGCATAAACTAAAGACCCTTGAAGAGGCCAATGGGCCTTGATACATACAGACTGACGCAATCGAGTCAGCCACCATCCAGGAAGCTTCATTACTCCTAATCTCACAACCACAGGTGCAGTTTCACTCTTCACCTTTTGAATTTGAAAGAGGAAATGATGGTTAGCATAAATAGGTATAGTAGTTCAAAGTAATAATAATACTACATCAAAATCATATTCAAAAGGAGTAGTCTCATTTGATGAGCAGTAGAGATCAGCAGAGTCTCTGCACTTTTGAAACTCCATATGAATGCATTGGTAAAACCTTCTTGTACAGCTGAAATACAGGAAGGCTTGTGACATATGAGTGACTAATACTGATATTATCCAGAATTTCGGACCCTTAGAACTGGACACATGGGATATTAAGGCTGATTAAATCTCCCAGCTCTACTAGACAATGGAATCGACTCTGGTATTGAACACTTCAAAGATGTTGACCTCCCATGACACGGCATTGGTTGACAGGATTGGAGGTATCCTATGTGCCACTCTTATGAACCCTTCAGACTTGGAGCATTTTCAGGGTGTTTCTTCCAAAAGGGAAAAATATGCCAAGTAGTTCTGGGTACAAAAAACTTATTATCCCCAGCCTAGAAAAGCATTTTGTTACACATTGAAAAAATAAATTATATAAATCTTACCCATGAAAGCAGATGCGCGTGACGAGCCTTCCATTCATGAATCAGCGCTTGAACATCCTCAGATATTGATCTGGCCATCCATAAACTGGTTAAGTTTTCTTGAGCAGCTAGCTTCATCTCATAATTGTGAAAATATTTTGAGCTATTACAGGCTTCTGAGTCAAGAAAAGAATCGCACACCAAATATGCTGTTGCTAAGAGCGCTTGAGCAGGATGTGCGCTACCACTTGTTACAGCCTGAAGTATACAAGCAACAGCAATTAAAACCTTGATCAAGCCTCTCTCATATTCCCTGTGTCATAAGATCCGACTGAAGGGGATAGGGAAGTGAAGGCTGGCAATGCCATATTTCCTGATACTTTTTTGAATACAACAAAACTGTCTAAGGATGGGCAGGTAATGATGGAGGCCTGCTGTATCCCTCTTCTTGTTCATATACGGCTACCCTACTGGCTTGTGTGATATGCATTGTGTTAAAAACAAAAAGAGAATTATATTCTCAACTTGCAGAAAAGATATATAATAAGGAACTAGTAGAAATATAAAAGGATATGTTCTGCCCTTAAAAATATTACTCTGAACCTGTCTTATCATACCAATACTGAAAAGTTATTAAATTTAAAACTTAAAGATCATACTACCAATTAATGCAAATATGGAAGGAGAATTGTGTAATTTACTTAAATTTTTCAACACTCTGGCACTACAAATTTTAAATATTTTTGACAGCATTTTTAGGACATGTTTTCCGAATACCTTTGAAATGTAGCCACGAACTTATATTAGATATGCCATAATTTTTTTTGCCATACATTTTCCCTTCTCTTAGGCCAAGGGAATGGACAAAATCAAAGGAAGGAAATAGCAAGATAATAGTATTACATTTATAATTATTATCATCTCTGATATGATCAGATATAGCTCAAACTCAACCTCCTGACATCCATTCTTTCAAATCCTGCTTGTGAAGAAGGAGTCCACCTGGCGTGGTTGCAATGTGGACACAGCCCAGCCCTCCTAGGCTATCAAAAGAGGCAGGACATCACTGTCAGTGATGTTTGTCCAGGCTATAATGCATCATTTCATACAAGCAAAAACATTATGGAAGACTGCACTGCACACAACCACATACACCAACAATACAACATACACTCTCTGAGAGCTTGGGAATGCCTTGAATTGGCACTGAACTACCTTAGGGACTTAAGATTGTTTGACCAGGCAGCTTAGAGATAGCCAAAAACAACTATAACGGACAATTAATTAATGCTATTAATTTATAAATGAAAAAATGAACAACAATTCCATTCATTTCATTCTTGGGCCATATTGGTTACTGTGTCCCATATATAAAGCTGCTGCAACACACGTTTGAATACTTATCTTAAATATCTGCTATATATTCAAAAGTGTTTTTCACATCTGAACAGCTCTGAAGTCTGCATAAAAATAAAGTAAAAATCGAACAGGTTATACATAAGACTTTACCTCTCTAATCTGGTTCAAAAGGTGTCTACACTTTTTTTGTGTTTTGTCCCATATCTCGGTTTCCTGTTGCCATGCCAAAGTTTCTAAGTCCTCTTCTCTAAGAACTTCTGAAGCCTGAGAAGTTAAAGGACCAGGGAGAAAAGCATCCAATTCTCGCAACATTTGAAGAACTACCCATCGAGGGACACATACTGTAAGAAAAAATGTTGTAGAATCATATTTGAATGAATGAAATCTCGGAAAAAATTATTGCAAGAACTATCAAACTTGATTGCCTTAAGAAAACATTGGTGTGTACCCAAGTAGATGAAAATATAATACACATCTACATCTGGAAGGATGTCTGAAAAGGACGTAAGACTGATATGAACATAAATAAAAATCCTATTTGGAAATTACATAGTTTTAATGGCTAATATAATACACTGATCCATAAAACCTTCAATTCAGTTTTTTGTTTGCAAAGAGCATATTAACTTAGCTAAGGATTTTGATATATAAGGAGAGTCCTTGTTTAAACAATGCATTCTTAATGGATGTGCTGTAACAATGGCACCAAATACAACCAAAAAACACTTTATATGCTTGTAATATATCAGTCTGTCCATATATATGTTTACAGCTATGATGCTCCACTCTTCTCAGGATCTCCAAACCTTACAATTTACATTAATTTCCCTGCCCTAAAAACTTTTAATTTTTTTCTTCACCTTATAGGAGGTTTACCATGCACTTCACAAACATGAGTGGTGCCTCTTAAAATTTTCATGAAAACTAATTCTACAGCATGCTTTCAGCATGTCCAAACTTTCTCAAAGACATTATATTGATTAATTCAGCAATTGGCAAGTATATTCCCATTACTTTATACATTTCAAAACTTATTGTATACATTTCATTACTCTCTTCTCATTGTACTAACAGATATTAATTACAAATTATAACTCCCAATTTGAATATAATGTATATGCAATGAAAAATGATGTTAACTGGTAACATTTAAGAATTTTCCATGGATCATGAAGTCAAATGGTCTCTCAGTATGGTATACATTGTTTTGTTTATGTGTGACCCCAGGACGAGCCAAAAAAAAAAATATAAATTAAACCTGTTCATCGAGTCTGGACACGAAGAACACAAAGTAAAGAGAAACAGAGATGAAGAGTGTTGTGCCATGTCAGATACGAAGGGATAATAAGAGATGTGAATCAAATATCTAAGAATATTCAGTGTAGATGTAGGCATAGAAAAAGAAACTGTATCTGAGGGAAGACTCAACATCAAACTTTTGTAAATAGTCTTATTTAAGTCCAAGAAATCTTTAGCTATATTATCACAATGGGCATCTTATGCCATGGCCCAGCCTACTACATCAAGTATAAGGAATGTTCCATTCTTTTACAACTACACATATGAAGAAGGGGAAAGTTTAAGCAATAATTAGCTAAGATTATTTTGGAAAATCTAATAAAGCTTCCTTTTCTTCCTGTTATATCATATTTTCTCCTTTTATATCATATTTTCTCATTTATTAATTACTTTTCTATTTTATTATTTTACTCTATATTTCTCCATCTATTTTTCAGCTTTACATAGCAAATACCAGTAATGTAACATCCCCAATACAAGAGAGTCACTATAAATCATGTAAATTTCTTCTAATTTTTCCAGGAGTAAATTATGTAGAATGATTCATGCAGGTATAGGTTGGCCCATGGCACTAGCCCCACGCTGCAATATTACAACTGAAGGTTTAGACGTAAATAGGACTGACCAGGACTGCGCAAAATTAAGTCTTCCTTCAGTTCTGGGTCTTTTTCTATGCCTACATCAACACCACACTCTGGCGTATTCATTACACAACTCTTACTATCCCTTCACATCTGACAAATCAGAACACTCCCCATCCATGTGTCTTTATTTTCTCCTGTTCTTGGTGGCAAGCCTGACAAAGTAATTTTCTCTGCCTGTCATGGTATCACAGAAACAAAACTAACCCAAACTCTACTTAGTACTTTGCATAAGGCATGCAAACTGCATAATGATCAATGCCTTACCCCAGGGTACTCTTGTGAAAACCTCCAGACTCCTCGTCAGTTCTCTGTGGTGTTGCAAATGACGATTGTGTTCACTCAACCCTAAAAGCTGTGCTTCAGACCCTCTTGCTTTTTCACACACTTTTTCTGTAGATAAACCAGTATATAAATACTGTAATTATTTTTATATACCAACTTACACTGTAAAACAAGAAGGCAACCTAGAAAGTTTATATATATATATATATATATATATATATATATATATATATATATATATATATATATATATATATATATATATATATATATATATATATATATATATATATATATATATATATATATATATATATATATATATATATATATATATATATATATATATATATATATATATATACAGTATTATATATATATATATATATATATATATATATATATATATATATATATATATATATATATATATATATATATATATATATATATATATATATATATATATATATATATATATATATATATATATATATATATATATATATATATATATATATATATATATATATATATATATATATATATATATATATATATATATATATATATATATATATATATATATATATAATATATATATATATATATATATATATATATATATATATATATATATATATATATATATAATATATATATATATATATATATATATATATATACATATATATATATATATATATATATATATATATATATATATATATAATATATATATATATATATATATATATATATATATATATATATATATATATATATATATATATATATATATATATATATATATATATATATATATATATATATATATATATATATATATATATATATATATATATATATATATATATATATATATATATATATATATATATATATATATATATATATATATATATATATATATATATATATATATATATATATATATTATATAATATATATATATATATATATATATATATATATATATATATATATATATATATATATATATATATATATATATATATATATATATATATATATATATATATATATATATATATATATATATATATATATATATATATATATATATATATATATATATATATATATATATATATATATATATATATATATATATATATATATATATATATATATATATAATATATATATATATATATATATATATATATATATATATATATATATATATATATATATATATATATATATATATATATATATATATATATATATATATATATATATATATATATATATATATATATATATATATATATATATATATATATATATATATATATATATATATATATATATATATATATATATATATATATATATATATATATATATATATATATATATATATATATATATATATATATATATATATATATATATATATATATATATATTTATATTATATATATATTATTATATATATATATATATATATATATAATATATATTATATAATATATATATATATATATATATATATATAATATATATTATTATATATATATATTATATATATATATATTATATATATATATATATATATATATATAATATTATATATATATATTATATATATATATATATATATATATTATATATATTATATTATATTATAAATATATATATATATATATTATATAATATATATTTATATAATATATAATATTTATTATATAATATATATATATATATATTATATATATATATATATATATATATATATATATATATATATATATTATATATATATATATATATATTATAATATATATTATATATTATACACACGATTTTTAACCTTGGTTCGAACTTAATTTATTCCCAGAGTGGTTTGCAACCAATATGTTCAAAAACCATTGCAATATTTTCTATAGGATTACCAATAAAAAACTTAGAACTATGCTATAGTGTATCATTAAGCTTTTTAGCTTAGAACAAATATATAGCAGAACAATGAAGATCGTTTTATTCTTAGGGGATGGATTTGTAAGCCTATTACTCCCTGATCTCTTTCAGTCAACTCTTTTTACATGCAGACCATACAGGTGCATATTCTTTCTCCCAATCACCCCATTTTTATTCCATCTGTGGCATGATAAATAGGTATGTAGAGTATGCTAATGGAACAAGTTAATATCCTTAATAATATATTACAGAAATGTAGATCTAAAACAGAGGGAAATATTAAAGTTTGAAAAAAAATTAATATCCAACAAAAGTCAAAGAAATTATCAGTACATAACTTTGGTGACTATCTGACCCATAAATGTAGTTCCCAATAAAATACTAACTACCACTGAATAAGTTCTGTTCAGCTCAAGTTATATATAATTATATATAAAACCTTTATTAGTATAAAATGAGCAAGGTGTTCTTACTGCTTACCAGCCAAATTATATAACTTACCAATAGCTTGCTCTGAGGGAGACTGTAGATTAAGATATAGTTTGCTCTTTGGGAATGAATGTAACAATATACTCCCCTGCCTCTCGGAGGGAGACATTTGAGGAACAATAGGACCAAGGAGATCTGTTACAGCATCCGCAGTTATTCTGGCTATGTCGGTTGTAGGAGACATTTCATCTCTAGTTTCGTCGGGGGTAGGTGACCCTGCAACAACAGCTTGTCGATGCACTTTCATAGGCTTTTGCGATACTGAAAATGTTTTGTCATTGAGATGGTCATTACAGATTTTATCCAGAACCAGTTGATCCATATTAGATGTCAGAACACTCCCAAAGACTACCTGAAATATAACAGAGGTATATATACACGTGGAGGTGATAATGCCAGAGAAATTTTTTATATATATGATATAGAATATTAGTACAGTGTCCCGTACCAAACATCAATGAGTGAAGTCAAGCAAATGTGTTAAGACCAGAATGCAGAAAGGAAACCCAAAGCTTCATCCTGAAATTCAGAATTAGCAGAGGTTTAGTCTTGTTCAATACACACAGCATTCATAAGTGTAACTATGAACAAATGTGAATCATTAGAGATAGAAATAATCTGTTAATGTTGCCTTTGGTTGTGGCCAAAGAAGAAGGAAACATATGGAAAAGGATCTAAAGATTCATAATGGCTTACAATATCATTTTCAAAACATATTCTATGACTTCAATATGTGAATCATGTGAATCTCGTTTTTCACCTTAGATAAAATGGCGGAGAGTGTCTCCCAAGATATCTTTCCATGTCCATGAGTATAATACTGAGATGCAAGAAGACCTTCTTCAAATACAACACGTGGGAGCCATGGACAAGAGATCCAGCTGCTGTCACCATATGCTTTTCGAGCCTAAAAATGTAATACGTTTAATCTATTGCTGTAGCTCATTAATACACATTTATATTCCTCAAGCAAACCCAGGATATGATACGGCTTAATTCTCGATATTTCTGCTAATTTATATCATCACTGTGTACCTCTTAATGTCAAAATAAAGCAGACATATCAGACTTATTAAATGAAAAATTTTTAACCTATGCTACATAGACATCAATGAAAACTATAAACATAAAAAATTTACTTATTAACTACTGTAAGAACTGTAACAAAAAAAAAAAAATTATGCAGTATTATAAACTGCAAGAAAATGACTAACAGTAAATGTCAAAGTATTAAAACAAGGCCAATATTTTCTCACATGCAACACTGCAAATACATATGCAGTTGCAAGAACGGCTGCTGAAGTTGAGGCAGTTGAATTTCCATCAGCGTTGGTATGAAGACATTCGTATCCAAGATGCAAATAACTTTCAATATTCGATGAGAGACTTGTGGGAGAGTCCAGGTTGACTATCACGAGAAATAAGTATATTATGAAAATAAAAAATTACATACTAGTGTCAGTTATACAGACACATATCCCCGAATTATATTGTTTCTTTTAACCAACTAGTACAGTGTGAAAAAATGTTAAAAGAGGCTTTTGATTGGCATTTTGCTATGGCCTTTTAAACATTCTTTTTCAGAACTCTTACAAGTTGTATTCTGTATACAGGCATATAATTCTGATAAACAGAGGGAAGGCTTAGAATATGAAAAGCATGCAAAATAGCAAAGATATGCACAGACACCAGAACAGTGATTGATAAGTCACCCATATAGTGCCTCAACAGACAGTTGTGTCTTTGCAGCCTAATTTCTTCCACACATTTCATTTAAGACACCATTAAATATGATAAAGCTTTATTCTTATAGTCTTATATTCTGATCTATACATAATAGACTGTACAAGGACTTGACTTCTAACAAGATTTTCAAAGGGCGTGACCGTTTCATTTTCATAACCTTTAGTTCTATGTAGTTAGCTTGACATATAGTTTATGGTAAACCTTTTATCAAAAATTGAATTGTAGAACTTTAACCCAAAACACCTATAAATATCATTGAGGTCCAAAGTCTGGAATACAATAAACAGTATGATAATTTTGCTTTCTGACTGGCCTCTGCAAGAACTTATTTAATATAGCTCTTGAGGAAGACAACTGTTAGAAAAATGACGGAAATATTTCAGTATTTTTATTTTTCATACTGTGGATTTTATCAGTCCTTGTACTGTTAGCTTAACTTACCTATAACTGCGCTACTCAAAGAAGTGACTTCGCAGAATCCTTTGGCCAACACACAAATGACAGTCGGTGTAGCGAGAGTGTGAGGCAACAGTTTTAGAGCAGCATTTACAGAACTGAGTGAGTCTGTTAATATCTCGCAGTCCAGCAAAACCAACCACGTTTTCCTACGTGCTGCCATCACGGCGCGCCGGCGAAGTTCCTGATGAATTTACAATTAAAAGTTTGTTTAGAAGTCTGCATGATATACAGATGCTCCTCAACTAAAATATATCCATCATACAAACATGTGAAAAGCGCAGCAACTATACAGCCTACTATTATTATGCAGCAAGTTATGGAAGGTTCCAACATTTCAAGAAACTACAATCCTGTATCATGTGCCTTTAGGATAAGAAAACAAATGTAATATGTTATAACACAACTTTATTATGTTACTCATATGATGTAGGAATGTTTGTACACCCAATACAGTACTGTACATACAAAATATCAACATACAAACAATTCAAGATACGAATGGCCATTCAGAACGTAACTGGGTTGTACGTTGAGAAGCATCTGCATGATCAAATTCAATATTTTTCTTCATTAAGCAATGTTCTTTGACTGCATATTAACATTAGTTTTTTAATCAAGTTACTAATTAATAAGTTCTACAATAGGCAAAATCTTTCCATGGCAAGCCTTGTTTGGAATTATAATGTATTGCTTAGTATCTATACAATAAAACAATGACATTTATATTTACTTGTTGTGAAGCAGTAGCCAGGGAGAGGAACGTGAGCTTGTAATAAGGCAAACCAACATCTTTAGCGGTAGATATTAAGGCTTGAACTGGCTGCGTGCCTCGTCCAACATACATCTGTAATTGTTTCCAGATATATACATACTTATCTTCAAAAGTAATGTTTAAGATCAACAGGTATTTTTAATATTGGAAAATTAAGTTTGAGCTAATCATCTAAGGTATAAACATATGTTTTCTGTTTTCTTACTACACTATCATGATATTCATTTATAGGACTTATTAATTTAAGTCCTTTACAAGTGATAGAGTTTTACTGAAGTCATTTCATAGCTAGCTCAGATATCCAGAGGATGTTACTCTTTTTAATAAATCTAATTTTACAATTTCTCTAATGAAATTCAGCTAGACTGGTATTGGTCATTACTTAAGAGCATTCTGGGTGGGCAAAGTCGTCAGGACCCTCTACCCACTCTTATTCACTTCCATCTCTAGCTACGTCATTGGCCTTTTCTACTTGAGCTTAGGTCATA
>JAXCGZ010014105.1:32500-35686 GCA_037179515.1 Halocaridina rubra | reverse complement strand
TAGCTCAATGATAGAGCCTGAGAGACAGGAAGCAACTGCAGAGGCATAAGGAAGCTCATCAAGCCTTAATCTTCCAATTACAACATGTTTGAGTCCACCCCGAATGAAGTGGAGACTGTTCGTGACACAAAACGGTGCTTTTATTGCATATATAACTAGTTTCCTTGAGAGACTTGTTCTTGTGATATTCTAAAAATAAATCATCAGATTTGCACTGGTGGTGCCCTTCAAAAACGTGTTATCTGATATTTAAAGAAAAAAAAATTATGAATGCACAACTGGTAGCAAAGCTGGTGTTACTTCAAGAGAGGAGTTCTTCTGACATATCACCAAAAATTTGTAAATGCAAAGCAGAGGACCGCAGTAGCATACTTGTTAGAATACTCTTCACAGGAAGTTACAGACTCTTATCATAGCTCACTTTGGGGAGTTAGGAAGGGCAGCCAAAATTAAATTCCCAGTTCCAGTCGATCTGTATCCATCCCCATAATGGGGATAAATAATAACACAAAATGCAAAAGAAAAATTAAATGCCCAGCAAGTATTCCAATAACAAACAAGTTAGTAAAATAATTACTAATGATATTGTATTTCATTTTTTTAGAGTTAATAGAAACATGGTTTAGAACGACTAGGATTCCTTTTTTTTTTCCTTTTTATAATCACATACTTTAGTACTATTTTTAAATGGCGAACCATGACGAGAGGTCCCTCCAGTGAAATAATATATGAGAATGCTTAAATATGAGTATGCATATGTATTACCAACTACGTAAGCCCAGCCCTCCTTGATGCGTGATATTGAGTCATTCTGCATACCATATAAGCCATCTGTTCCTTTGGTATTTATATCCCTGGGTTCAACCGCTCATTTACTCTTGGAAGAGAATAGAATAGGATTTGCATTTGATTCCACTCGCACACAAAGAGATCTCGCTGCGACACACAACAACAATAAGTGTGTTCTGATCTCTCACGCCATTACCTCTTCGAGATCCCTATGTGACATAAGAGTGGTAGCACTTTTCCTCGTCTCTTCCTGAAATAGCTCCCTCACTGATAAACACTATGCTTAAGACTTAGTTTCTCATGGTACGATGTCATTGAGAGATGATCAAAATGGATGTGCCCTTGTTTAGATTTGCCAGATCTCTTTGTGAGATAATGATGAGTGTCTTAGTTTCTCATAGATAAAAGATTCCGAGAGATAACTACTGTTCCAGTTTCTCTTACAGTAATACTATATGCGTCCTTCTCTTATATTAAGATCTCTTTAAAAAAAAAAAAACTTATGCCCGAATTCATGCATCTCGCAACAAAATCACTTTGACATATAATAAAAATATGCCTGTGTTTTTTTTTTATATTTTGCTGAAAGCTCTCTTGCTGAGAAATAATGAAGGCAGCCTATCACAAAGATAACAAATGACCTTTGAGAATGTGTTTTTATCTCAGAATACGATTTCTAAGAGAGATAACAGTTATTCAAGTTTCCTTCTATCCAAAGAGAAAATCTGATTGAGAAAATAACAATGCATGTGCATTCGTCTCTATACTACCAGTTGTAAAAGCAAAATTGAATAAGAAAAGAATCTAAAATTAAAATGGAATGCTTAATAATATGAAAGGTAGATTCAGCTACACGCACACAAATACACACAAACACACACACACACACACACACACCACACACACACACACACACACACACACACACACACACACACACACACACACACACACACATATACACATTCATACTATCACATTAAAACCAAAGCATTGTAGCTATGTAAATAATGCAACTGCCACAATACACATACTATAAGTCATTTCCTAAAAGAAGTAGAGAATATTAATGTAGAATGTTTTCTCACATCTGTATAGGTAACTAAGAAAATAATAATAATAATAATAATAATATATAATAATAATAATAATAATAATAATAATAATAATAATAATAATAATAATATTATTATTATTTGTAATAACAATAATAATGAAAATAATAATAATATTAATAATAATAATGATAATAATAATAATAATAATAATAATAATAATAATAATAATAATAATAATAATAATAATAATAATAATAATAATAGATAATAATAATAAAAATAAAAATGATGAATAATAATAATAATAATAATAATAATAATAATAATAATAATAATAATAATAATAATAATAATAATAATAATAATAATAATAATAATAATAATAATAATAATAATAATAATAATAATAATAATAATAATAATAATAATAATAATAACAATAATAATAATATATACATACATTCATGCATACATCCATTTGCACAAGCCTCATCCCCCATTACAAGGGGGGTGGTCGAACTAAGAAATGTGCATTCATCAAGATCCAAACATACCTCAACCTCTCCTCTCAGTTCCTTGGGGAGAAAGAGTTGCCACGTCTCCCCCCCCCATCACCCTTCTTGGATTATTCACAAGGTAGGCGGGCATGAATATTCTATAATAAGAACTGACAGCTGCAGCTGGTTTGCCCCCACCGCTTCATCACATTGCAAGTCTCCTCACATCCCTCCATCACAGCTCACTGAGATAGCAAGTGAGAAAAATCCCTTTGGCCTGCATCATATATGCACAATCTTCCCCCACTTATTCCTGCCTCTTGAACGGACTCTTAACTGTTCTATTGATTCCGAGTGCATTCAGTGGCCATTCATCCACCTCATTCTATATCTACCTCTTGACGTAACTCCAATCACTTCTGCACTCCACAAGCTCTTCATTAATCATTCATCACTCACCCTTTTCCATGTGTCCAGACCAACTGAATACTCTCTGATCTAATCTATCCAACGTCTTCATTTTAACATCCGTTCTCTGCCTGACATCCCCTTTTCTTACCTAATTATTCTAGATACACCAATCATATTTTTCAAACACCTTATCTCCATTATATTCAACTTGTTCCTTTCATCCTCTCTTCCTTTCCAAGTCTCTGTTCCATTCAATGCTGTCGGCAAAATCACGCCATATATCCTTCTCTTTGCATTCATTCCTATATATCTATTTCTCATTGCACTTTTTAACCCACCTAGACAATTACTTGCTACCTTCACTCTGTGATTTACCTCTACATCCATTCGTCCACTCAATACTTAAAACTCTCAACTTCTTCAATCAACTC
>JAXCGZ010014105.1:25000-27500 GCA_037179515.1 Halocaridina rubra | reverse complement strand
ACAAAAACGTTGATTACCTTACGCGATAATCATGAAGTTCATCACTCATTTTCATTAATATTGGTCAATATTACTTTCACGATCATAGTATCGTCAGTACGAAAAATTCCAGAGCTCCTCGCTAATAGGGTTAAAGTAACTTTACAAAAATCGTATATGTGGGTTCTTTTCTCACTGGTTAGGTAGTTTATTCCTTAGCATCATCAAGGGGATACTAAACAAGCTCGAGGAACGTGGAAAAAGGTTTGGCAGTCTTGTTATCCAAGAATTTCACTTCTTACCAAAAACATAAAATTATCAATATACTGACATTCTGTTAGTTCAGATTATGTGTTGTAGTTATAGCTGAAATCGTAAGAAGAAATTGTTCCAATAGCATATCGTACAGATTAAAATAAAATAAAAATAAATTGTGATATTGAATTCGCAATGCACAATGTAAAGATGACTATCTCTTGACGACAAAGCAAATTAGCTCTTGATGAAATCGTTTTATTACAGAAGGACATCCAACCTTAATTCCTCAACTCCAACAGTTTATGGTTATACCATCGTTCAAATGACTGTAAATAGTGACACAAAAATAGGACCGAAAAAAATAAAATAAAACTACTCATATGAATAAAGAATCTCTTTCTGAAAGACTCACAGTGGCAAAAAGAGTATTTCCTCTGGGAAATGGCATTGCATATGAAAAGAAAGGCATATTGTTTTTAAGATTAAAATGAACAATAATAAGAGCACTTTATTATCTAATTAGCTTGGCATTAATCTGTCTAAAGTGTTTGAGATATTACTATTGCAATGCCACAACTCTTGTGGCAAGAGTCAATCCCTGACATCGGAATATTTACACATCATTAGTCAATTAAAATAGATATATTCTTCATGTGTGATTATATATATATATATATATATATATATATATATATATATATATATATATATATATATATATATATATATATATATATATATATATATATATATATATATATATATATATATATATATATATATATATATATATATATATATATATATATATATATATATATATATATATATATATATATATATATATATATATATATATATATATATATATATATATATATATATATATATATATATATATATATATATATATATATATATATATATATATATATATATATATATATATATATATATATATATATATATATATATATATATATATATATATATATATATATATATATATATATATATATATATATATATATATATATATATATATATATATATATATATATATATATATATATATATATATATATATATATATATATATATATATATATATATATATATATATATATATATATATATATATATATATATATATATATATATATATATATATATATATATATATATATATATATATATATATATATATATATATATATATATATATATATATATATATATATATATATATATATATATATATATATATATATATATATA
Organism: Halocaridina rubra; assembly: GCA_037179515.1. Taxonomy (NCBI): domain Eukaryota; kingdom Metazoa; phylum Arthropoda; class Malacostraca; order Decapoda; family Atyidae; genus Halocaridina; species Halocaridina rubra. Next base: position 25,985 of record JAXCGZ010014105.1, on the reverse strand, counting down.
TATATATATATATATATATATATATATATATATATATATATATATATATATATATATATATATATATATATACACATATATATATATATATATATATATATATATATATATATATATATATATATATATATATATATATATATATATATATATATATATATATATATATATATATATATATATATATTTTTTTTTATGAGTGTGACACCGAGACAGGCAGAACCTGCCCTCATCAATAAAGACCCGGGCACGAGAAAATACCAAGACGAAGGAAAAGAAAAAGGTTGCGGACAAGGCAGAGATGAGACAATGTCACACAAAGGAAAACGACAAACAGAAAAACAGTCAAAGTACAGAGGACCCAGAGATATGGAGGACTAGGCTCTAAGATGACGATAGATCTGCTTTTTGAAGGATGAAAGGTCATAAGAATTAGGAAAGATAAAAGGAGGAAGAGAGTTCCAGAGTCTGGAGGTAGATGGGAAGAAGCAGTCGATGCACCGACCAATCCGCGAGCTAGAAATCTCCACACAGTACCTGTGAGATAAGGCCGCTTGGCGAGTGTTACACGGCCTCGGCAGAGGGGTAGGAATGCAACTCGCCAACTCATCAGAGCAGCGATGGAAGAAGTAGCGACAGAAAAGCAAAAGAGAAGATACCTTACTGCGAAGAGAGAGAGAATCCAGGTTAGAAGTAAGGGAAGGTTCATTAATGAGTCTGACTGCCTTAGATTCAACCCTATCAAAAAGATAAGTAAAGGAAGAAGCACCCCAGATGTGTGAGCAGTATTCTAAGCAGGGACGGATAAGACCTTTGTAAATATTAAGTAACTGCAAAGATGAAAAGTAATGACGAAAACAAAACAAAACCCCCAATTTTTTTATGAAGTTTAGAAATTTGAATTATGTGATTCCTAATATGTTGATAGAGTTAAGAGGGTAAATTTCATTAGTTTCGAAGACAATAGGGTCTTCTCTCAGTTATG
>JAXCGZ010014105.1:0-20000 GCA_037179515.1 Halocaridina rubra | reverse complement strand
ATATATATATATATATATATATATATATATATATATATATATATATATATATATATATATATATATATATATATATATATATATATATATATATATATATATATATATATATATATATATATATATATATATATATATATATATATATATATATATACTATATATATATCATATATATAAATATATATATATATATATATATATATATATATATATATATATATATATATATATATATATATATATATATATATATATATATATATATATATATATATATATATATATATATATATATATATATATATATATATATATATATATATATATATATATATATATATATATATATATATATATATATATATATATATATATATTATATATATATATATATATATATATATATATATATATATATATATATATATATATATATATATATATATATATATATATATATATATATACATACATATATATATATATATATATATATATATATATATATATAATATATATATATATATATATATATATATATATATATATATATATATATATATATATATATATATATATATATATATATATATATATATATATATATATATATATATATATATATATATATATATATATATATATATATATATATATATATATATATATATATATATATATATATATATATATATATATATATATATATATATATATATATATATATATATATATATATATATATATATATATATATATATATATATAATATATATATATTTCACAGGTGTGCAGACAAAATGCCGATGGACATAATGTCGACAGATATAATGTCAGGTTAGGTTAGTTTATGTTAGGTTAGGTTAGGTTAGGTTCGGAACTATCATATTAACCTGTTTATTATGAATGAATGAAAGAGTAAGAAGAATAAATAACTAAACAAAAGTCGTATCAGTCGACATTATGTCCATCGGCATTTTGTCCTACAACCATTTCACATTATTACTATCATTATCTATTTTTCTTTGTATAACCAGAACTTCATTCCTGTTCGATATTATATTTAACTAATGAGAACTAACATAAGTGAGATCACATACTCTAAAATAGACTAAGCAAACCAGTATATATGATGATCAAGTACTTTCAGTAAAGTGGAATATCTATTACATTTTAATGAAAAGAATATTGTATGTGTTTGTGTGAACAACACATACACACAAAAATATAGTGAATGAAAATGGAAAATTAAAGGACACAGAGAGATAAACCCCCAATGTAAATGAGGTATAGAAAGTTAAATAGTTTAAGGTAAACACAGTGAAAATTGAAATTTATGTCAAATGAGGTGGCTAAGCAGGCTATCCCTCCTCACTGGGAAAAGGAACTCCAGCTTCATGTAACTTACTCTCACAGAAGCGACTAAAAAGGACAAGAAAGCCAGAGGTTGACAGTCTCATCCTTCATAACATTTATTTATTTTTGCAGCAGCAGCAGCAGTAAGAAATGAAAAAGGTGAGGACGGGCAATACACAGATGAATCCAGTTAAATGATTCCTTATTCATTAAAACAAAAAACAGCATATGCCAAACAATTGCAATTCGAATGAAAGCCTAGTTACATATAACGGAAATAATATTATCAACACCACCATCAAATTCTGTCCTAATAGGGACATAGATTAGAAATTCTCACCAAATTATACCAAGTTAGCACTGTAAATAAAGAATCTAACCTTTATTTTCATATCTTCTTCGTCTACATCTTTTCCCGCTTTTATGTGGGGTCGAAGTTTCTGGCCAGTTTCACCCATTTGTTTCTGTCCCAAACCTCATCACCCAACAAACCTTTAGACCTCAGGTCGTCATTGATGCAATCCATCCACCTATGCTTTGGTCTCCCTCTCCTTCTCCTACCCTTTATAGCCATTTCCTTCACCCTCCTCCCAACATACTGTTCATCCCTCCTAACGACATGACCATACCATCTTAGTCTACTTTCTTGTATCTTATCTGATATTTCTCTAACTTTTGAGGTACCTCTAATTACCTTGTTTCTGATCTTATCGCTTCTTGTCACCCTACACATCCATCTCAACATCCTCATCTCTGCCACATCCAGTTTTTTCTCTTGTGTCCTCTTTATTGCCCATGTCTCTGCTCCATACATCATCGCAGGCCTCACAACTGTCTTATGCACTTTACCCCTCAACTTAATTCCTATTCTCCTGTCGCACAGCACCCCAGACACTTTATTCCAGTGCTTCCATCCCGCTTGTATTCTGTGGGTTATTTCTGACTCTAAGTCACTATCCTCTGCTACTCTTGATCCCAAATACTTGAACTTATTAACTCTTTTTAGAACCTTCCCCTCCAAATTTACCTCCCCATCCTCATCATCTCTCAACGTCAAGTACTCTGTCTTCTTCCTGCTGATTTTCAGTCATCTATCCTCCATCACTCTTCTCCACTCTTCAAGCTTCTCCTCCACTACCTCTCATCTGTTGCTACACAGTACAATGTCATCTGCAAAGAGCATACTCCATGGAGACTGATCTCTAATACCCTGGGTTACTACATCCAAGACCAGATCAAATAGATATGGACTCAAAGCAGACTGTTGATGCAGACCAACATTTACTGAGAGACTTTTCGTCAAGCCCACACTGCTCTTAACATTTGCCTCTGGCCTCTCACACATATCTTGGATGATCCTTACCTATTTCTCGGGGACTCCCTTTTCTCTAATACACCTCCACACCTCTTGACGTGATACTCAATCATATACCTTATCCAGGTCAATAAAGACCATATGCAGTAATTTCTGTTTCTCCCAATGCTTTTCCATCATTTGTCTCAAGGCAAATATGCCATCCACTGTCCCTCTTCCAGGCATGAAGCCAAACTGTTCATACCCAATTATCTCTCTGAGTCTCCTCTCTATGATCTTCTCCCATATCTCCATAGTATAACTTCACAACTTTCTGCCTCTATAGTTTCCACACTCATGAATGTCTCCCTTCCCTTTATAGATTGGGATGATTAGGCTTCCTCTCCACTCCTCTGGCATCTTTTCCTGACTAAAAATCATTTGCATTAAGTCACACAAGATATTTATGCCTTCCTCTCCAAGACTCTTCCATACCTCCACTGGCATCTTATCAGGTCCTGCTGCCTTTCCATTTTTCAGTTTCCTTACTGCCCGCTCTACCTCTCTTCTAGCCACTGTTGTTGTAACTGCTTCATTTGGAAGTCCATCTTCAAATACTGCTCTTGGGTTCTCTTCATTTAGTAATCCTTCAAAATAAGTTTCCCATCTGCTTTTTATTTCATACTCTTCTGCTAGAACTACTCCATAGTTATCCTTTATTTGTCTTACTTGGGTCAAGTCCTTGGTTGCAGCATCTCGGGACTTGGCAATGATTTTCATATAGGAACGTGTAAAGAATAAAAATTTCAGAGGTGGTGTTATTTGCACTCGAGATGGTACTGATTGGGGGGAATTATGACTCCACAAGGAACTATAGTTGGAAACTGCATTGCATCTCTACTGTGGAAACAAGATTATAAAATCAGGAGCTTTAGACTTCGAGGCCTTGGAAAATGTTTGTGTATGAAAAGAGCGTTCCTTTTTGTTTTGTTTTGTTTTTATATAAAACGAACCTTTTCAAGCAATTTTCGTAGAAAGAGAAGTAAAAGTTTTTATAAAAGTCTTAAAAAGATTTTGCATATATTTGAAATTCAAACCATCCATATGAGACCTGAATCATACCCAAAAACTGATACCGAATAAAGGCAGAGGTTGTAACACCACTGTTTGATTCCTATCCTATAAAGGCTGATGTGATTTGTTTAATCATTGCACTATGATACTATGAGATTTGTATTGAAACATATATTCATATGTTCGAATGTTTTCATATATACATACTTATACCACGAGACAAAAAAATTAAATTAAATTCTACACAATAGTCAGTTACCAAATTTTTCTGCAATCTGTTGAAGAAATAACATAAATTCATGTGTACATAACTGTTACACTTTAGTATCAGTCATAAGTTCCATAAAGGAGTATATATATATATATATATATATATATATATATATATATATATATATATATATAATGTGTGCTTGTGTATTATTAATTTTCTTGAGGTCATAGTTTCTATAAAATAGGAAACCAAAAATACTAAAGCAGTAGATTTACGTTTCTATAATGATAATTTAAGAAACAATAAATAACAAAGGACACAAGTGCTCATAAAAATATATAAATAAAGACGTAACTGAACACATAAATAAATATATAAACTAATTACTTCATTATTTAATGAACTGATTAAATGATTAATTAACATATCACAGCAAAGCAAAACTGTAAAATTTTCGGACGTTTATTTAGTATAATGGTAAAAGAACCAATTATTTGACTAATGCAACAAAGATAGTTCAAGCCCACAAGGTTAGGGTTATAGAAGAATTCAAGAAGCGATATTAGAGAGAGAGAGAGAGAGGGAGAGAGAGAGAGAGAGAGAGAGAGAGAGAGAGGAGAGAGAGAGAGAGAGAGAGAGAGAGAGAGAGAGAGAGAGAGAGAGAGAGAGAGAGAGAGAGAGAGAGTAATATAATAATAATAATAATAATAATAATAATAATAATAATAATAATATAATAATAATAATAATAATAAATCTTTATTTCCAAAGTACATTGGGTATTCAAATAAGATGCATATATATTCCAGATAGACATCTGTGGTGTACGATATAGACATACTAAAACAAACAAATCATAAAGATAAGTGTACTATTAAAAATTACAAGTAAAATCTTCCTTTAAGAGTAACTTCTTAAGATTATATTTAAAAGTATACACTGAACCAGCATTTTTTAGTTCTCTGGGAAGCTGATTATATAAATGAGGTCCACGAATGTTTATATCTCTTGAGCCAATATCAGTTTTAGACCTTCGTACTAATAAATCTTCCCCTTGACGGGTAGTTAACCCGGTAACTGAGCTTACTGTAGAAAAATTATACAAGCAATCAGGAAGATTGTTTCTTAGTATATTAAAAACAAAGGTACATATATCAAAAACATATTTATCTCTAATCTTTATCCATTCTAGATCTTTTAAAACAGGAGAGATGTGCTCGTATTTTCTTACATTGCCAACAGCCACTCGTGCTGCAAAGTTTTGTAACTTTTGTATTCTTTGTAATTGAGTCTTATTTGTACATCCCCAAACTTTGAGACAGTAATTAATTAAACTCATAGCTAAGGACTGGACAATTATTATACGAGTTGATGTTTCAAATGAGTCTTTTACCCTATTTAGATATATTAGAGTACCCATTACTTTTTTATAAATTTCATCTATATGCATTTCAAAATTCATGTAACGGTCAAAATAGACACCTAGGTTCTTTACCGAGTTCATTGGCTTAATGATATTACCGTTAAAATTTATATGAAGATTGTCATCAACTTCTGATAATAATTGTCTGGATCCGATAAGGATAGATTGGGTTTTAGTTTCATTAAGTAACAGACCATTTTTTAGAAAGTAACGTATAGCCATATACAAAATTTCTTCTGCTCTACGAATAATATTTTCTAAATCATTAATTTCTCCTTCAATTAAGATTTGAGTATCGTCAGCATATTGAATGACATAACAGTTAGGTAAATATTTTACTAGATCGTTTACATATATTAGAAAAAGTATAGGTCCTAGGATCGATCCCTGAGGGACCCCAAACAATACCTTCTTGCGACTTGAAACTACATCTTTTATTCTGACTGACTGGTAGCGGTTTTTTAAATAGTTCTCGAACCAGCTTGGGTCAATGTTCATTTTTTTGCATTTTTCTAATAAGATGGTATGGTGTACACTATCAAAAGCTTTAGAAAGATCGAGTAGTAGTAGCAATGATATTTTCTTATTATCTATATTTTTGTATATTTCATCTGATATTTTCAATAAGGCAGTTTCAGTTGATAATTTTGGCCTGTAACCGTGTTGACTTTTTGCAATAAGTTTATTTTTTTCAAGAAACTCACTTAACTGATTTGCAACAATCTTTTCAAGTATCTTTGATAAAATTGGTAGTAAAGAGATTGGTCTATAGTTAGAGACGTCGTCAGGATTTCCATTTTTAAAACCAGGAATTACATGGGGATTTTTCCATAAATCTGGGTAAATATTGGTAACTATGGAAGTATTGATTATTACCGTCAGATAATATGCTATTACAAATAATGAATCTCTAATAAAACGAAAACAAATTCCATCTGATCCATATGCATTAGAGTCTTTCAGATTTTTTATTACTAAGATTACTGTATTACAATCTACTGTAGTAGGGTTAAAGACATCATTACTTCTATTGAATGCACTATGTTCTTCAAGATTAACATTATTATTATTATTACTACCATCATCACTATTATCATTACCATTACTACCACCATCATTATTATTTACACCATTATCAACATTACTATTATTATTACTACTACCATCATCATTATTATTACCACCATTACTATCATTGATTTCATTTATTATTTCTTTTTTTGTTTTTTCAAAGGTTTTTTTCCCCACTTCAGCGAAAAAATTATTGAACTCTTCTGCTTTAGCACTTACATCTACCTCATCGGGTATAATTGATATGTTACTACTTTTATTACAGTTATTGGAAAGCATGGTTTTAGCAATTTTCCATGTATCAGAGATATTGCCTTTAGCGTTTTGAAATTCATTTTTGTAATACTGTTTCTTACTGTTACTTAATAATGATTTTACTTGTTTCTTATGCTCTGTAAACTTTTCTCTTAAAGGGATATTATCTCTTTGTAGTTTTACTTCATTTTGTAGTTTGTCTCTTTCTTTCATAATGTTTTTTATGTCATCTGTTATCCAAGGAGCGGGGGGACGAAATATTTCTCTTGTCACGAGTGGTGCACATCGATCTATACATGATGATAAGACACTGGTTAAAATTCTTACTTGTATATTTATATTATCGGTATATAGAATTTCATTTAATTTATGTACTTCAGAGAGAGAGAGAGAGAGAGAGAGAGAGAGAGAGAGAGAGAGAGAGAGAGAGAGAGAGAGAGAGAGAGAGAGAGAGAGAGAGAGAGAGAGAGAGAGAGAGAGAGAGAGAGAGAGAAACATTCTTTCCTATTTTAATTATTCTCACGAGAGCAATATAAATGTTATAATCAAATTCCAATCTCGAATTCCTATTCCATCACGACCCCATCTAAATATGCATTCATTGACCCTCCTGAGTCGACGAATGTCATCAAACAAGCCACCACAGTCATCAAAATGATTCTAGCAAAAATAGCGAGGGGGGGGGGTAAAAGTGAAACCTCCTAATCAGAAGCAAGGTACTGTAAAGCCACTAAAGTACAGATGGCAAAAGTATATTTTTTTTATCACACTTACAACAGCTTATAGTTTTCGGTAATATGCGTTTTATTCCGAATATAATGTAGTATGCTAGCAAATTTCAAGATATTTGAAAATAATTTAGCAATCAGTTGTTTTCATGGCAGCCGTCTGCTAAAACCACTGGCCTACTTAGATGTAATTGCATTCCAATTTTCATAGTTACACAGCCTTAAAGTCTTTGACATTGTTTTACATTATTATGGACACAATAAAGTAATCCTGAAAGTAAATGCATGCGAAATAGGGCGCTTAGTTCTTTTAAGATTTTACTAAATAAGTCAATTCGAAGTTTGTTTCGAAACCATCTGAAATATAAGATCCAACTGTAGCTTGCTTGGATTGGATATCCTTAGAGTCTACTGCTTAAGAAAAAAGATAACATCTACATGTGAAAGATTAATGCTGGAATAAGTAACTGTTAAAATATTATTAAAGTAGAAAATTTTACTTAAGTAACACTAAATGGTAATATTTATATAAAGCAAAACGTAAATAAAGAATTACCAAAAGAAAAAAACTCGATACATGAAATAACAAAATCGATCACCGAATGGTAATATATAAAGATACACAAAAATACAAAATAGGAAATTATTATCGTCAGCACAAAATGTCTGTCACAAATGAATAAATAAATTAAAGTAAAATATGCTTTATTAAGGAGAGAGAGAGAGAGAGAGAGAGAGAGAGAGAGAGAGAGAGAGAGAGAGAGAGAGAGAGAGAGAGAGAGAGAGAGAGAGAGAGAGGAGAGAGAGAGAGACTTATTCCATATTTGATCGTCTCCTGTTTAATGAACTTGAACGATATTTCAACGGATTCTTTTTATCTCTTCTTCGGCCACCCCCCCCCCCCCCATGGCTTTCCCTCATCATAAAGAACTTTTCACAGATCTCAAAAGTTGCAGCAGTATCGAGATAAAAATACTCCAAAGCTAGTCCACCGAAAAGGTTTGGCATGGAGAGGGGAATCTTATGTTGGCTGTGGGCCAATTTTCACTTCCACGAAGTGCTTTATCAGGAATGTTTTTAGCAGAGGGGAAAAAAATAGATATAACAGCTACTTTGAAGAACCTAAACTTGGAATGATCAAGTGGTTTTTACAGATATCATTGCCCTTACCGAATGCTGAGCTCTTGAAGATATTGTTAAAGCAGAGACTCCTTAACCTTAAGTGTATCAGTGAATGTAATGGTTAAATGTTTTATCGCTTCTGTTATCCAAGCTTTGAGTATGTGAAAAAAAATAATAAATATATATTATTAACAAACAGCCTTTAAAATTCATAATTTACTGTAAGATCTTTATTATATATAAAATCAATAACATGGGCACAAAAAGAAATTAATTTCATAATTATTATCTTTTAGCTATCTACAGCTACTTACAGGGGCTGATAGTTACTTCATTAAAAACCTAATAACTTACAAAATGGAAAGCTTTGACCATCAAACACAGAGCCACAGGGTCTCAGGTAATGATCTAAAGTGACGTGACCTCAGTCCCCTTTTCTAGTCTAATGACATCGGAACTAGAGGATTCACTCTGACCAGAAGTAATATATAATATATATTGAATGAGAGGTTAATTATTTAATGTTATTTGCAAGGATTCTTTATACTCGCTTTCTAAAAACTCTGTATGAACTCCAAAGTCACAGACGTGGAATAAATTAAGCCTATATGATATAAGACTCTCACCCTGCTGAAGTTCAAGTACTTATCATCACTGAGCTATTTATAAGAGCATCATCAAAATGAATATTATTCAGTGTCCATAAAAAAAAATATACTTAGCTGCTTACTGTTCCCTTATCTAATGAAAAACACAAGTAGTTCCAGACACTACATTATATATATATATATATATATATATATATATATATATATATATATATATATATATATATATATATATATATATATATATATATATATATATATATATATATATATATATATATATATATATATATATGTGCAGATATGTAGACAGGAAACTCAGGCATAAAGTTAGAGGAAAATATTTTTTCCCTGGAGCAGGTATGAAGAAGGTGGGTGAGTCAATAAATAGCTGGATTGAGAAAAAAGATGTTGTTTGTTTGATAGCTGGGGGAAATGACGTGCAGGATGGTAGAAGTGAAGAGCTGATTAGGTTGTATAGACAAGCCCTGGATAAGATCAGGAAAAGGGGTGCAGTTCCTGTGATGTGTGGTATTCTCCCTAGGCTTAGCCAAAGTTCAGAGTGGTGGTCTCGAGCTATAGGAGTAAATGCTAGGATGAAAGTCTTCTGTCGGGAGAATAATATAGGTTTTATAGACGGGTGGGATCACTTCACTAGTCGTAAGCATATGTATACAAGGGATGGAGTGCATCTTTCTAATTCAGGTGTCTCGGTATTGGCTGGTATGATAGACAGAGAGGTAGGGGGGTTTTGTTAGACACAAATAATGAAATGATTAATACTTGTGCAGAGACATTAGTCAGTAAGGGTTCAGTAAATAGTGGGTCAAATAACTGGGAGTCTAAGGATAAGAACCATTTGTTACATAGAACAAATATTAACAAAAAGAATAGCCACAAGAAGGGTAAAACTAGAGAAAGTTTAAAAGTATATTATACAAATAGCCGTAGTTTAGGTAACAAGATAGAAGAACTGAGAGCCATAGTATGTAGTGAGAGACCGGATATAATATGCATTAGTGAAAGTTGGATTAATTTAGAAACCAAACACCTTAAATTTCAGTACATAATTACAGGATATAAACTTTATAATGCTGATCGTAGTGCAGATAGAAGAGGGGGAGGGGTAATTATGTATATTAAAGATAGCCTCAGAAGCTGCATTAAGTCTGGAATTAAGACAAATCAAAATTCAGAAACCTTATGGGTTGAAATTAAAAATAATATAGAAAGTCTAGTTGTAGGAGTAGTCTACAGACCACCTGATCTAGACAATATAGAGTCGCAAGTTATATATGATGAAATTTCTAAAGTGACCAGGTCAAATAGAGTTGGCATTGTAGGCAATTTTAATTTTAGACATATTAACTGAGAAACCATAACAGGTGATAGTAGCTCTAAGGAGTTTTTGGAAGTAGTAGAAGACAATTTCCTTTCTCAGCATGTACTTGAAGCAACACGGGGGGTGAATACACTAGATTTAGTTCTTAGTAATAGAGAGAATATGGTTACAAATTTAGAAGTTGGTGAAAAATTGGGCAACAGTGACCACGATTCCATTAGATTTAACATAATTTTCAAAGAAACTATAAAGGAAAATAAGAATATTGTTCCAAACTTTAGAGCAGGAGATTTTGAGGGCTTAAAAACTAAATTATCTAATGAGGTATGGGAAGGGATTTCTGGGGTACAGATGTGGGTAATAATAATAATAATAATAATAATTTTATTCAGCTTCCAGAGGAGATAAATAGCATACATAGAAATACAATATGATTTTGCAAAAACACATAATTATATATTACATTGCATGTTCATATTTATGTAAGAAAAATTTTAAAATGGAGACAGCAGAGCATTCATAATTTCCCTATTCTCTTTATTCAGATTGCTAGAGAGAACTATAATAGAGTCAACTAGTCCATCATTTTTTGAGAATACTGTTTTGAAGTTATTTTTAACATAATGACTTTCACATATTGACTTCACAAAGGACAAATTGAATTTTTTACATGTATTCATTACTCTACCAACTAGGTTTCTTTCATCTCTTTTTTTTTTGCTTAAGTACAATCGTAGAATATAATTGTAAAATTTTGCAGTTCGTGAACTTGAAAGCATACAATTTTTAAGTAATGTAATCTCCTGCTGTCCAATAGAAAAACCAATACGTGGAATCTTCATTGCATCAAGCAGGGGTGCACTTTTACATGTGTGTTTTAAGTTTAGTGCTGATTTTAAGAGTTTACTCTGTAGTTTTTCTGTCTCTTCCATTACTTTTTTGCTTTGTGAGACACACTGATGCCCATATATGAGCACAGGGCGTATCGCTGTGTTAAATAAGTATGAAATTGATGCTGCTTCAGAACCATTAGAAAATACACCCGTACTTTTCAGTGCAAAGAAGGCTCCACGTGCTGCCTTGATCCTTGAGTTGGCATGGGCATTCTTATCATTCTACAGACAAACTCCCAAATATTTTAAACTGTCAACTTCTTTCAAACATGATTCTTCAAGGAACCATTTTTTGTTCTTAAAATTGCTTTTACCAAATGTCATGCAAAGTGTTTTCTCTGGGTTGAATCTCAGTCCATGATTAGTGATGTATTCATTGGCATAATTGATTAGGGTTTGCAGTCCAGTGATAGTTGCACTACATAATAATATATCATCTGCATAACAGAGCACATTATAACTTACATTATCAATCATGATGCCTCCTTCCATATTTGATAGGTTATCTATCATGTCTTGATAAAATAAGTTGAATAAGAAAGGGGACGAAAGGCCTCCTTGCCTAGTTCCCTTCTTTATTGGGATATCCTCACTCATAATATCACCCCACTTAATTTGAACTGTTAGTCTACGATACCAATATACAAGTATCCGCCAGTAAATGTCTGGAATGATGTCTTGTGCTTTTTTGAATAGAATACCAAGCGGTATTCCATCAAAAGCACCTTCCGCATCTAAAGAGCAAACACATACAGGGGAACCATTTGATTTCATATATTGTATGATATCATGGGTAAGGGCGGCAGCCATTATGATTCCTCTATTTGGTACAAATCCAAATTGAAGGTCGTGAAATTTATGACCTTCACATTCTGCAAGAATAATGATTTCTAACAATTTTGAAAAGGTGGTTGAAATGATTATTGGTCTGTAATTTTTGGGCACAGATGTATCACAGTTGGGTTTTTTGAGAAGTGGGATGAGAAGGCCCCCAGCAAAGGAGTCTGGCACTATTCCAAATCTAAAACATAATGTAATAATTTCACATAAAGCTTAATCCAGCAGGTCAGGTCACAGGTAGCGGATTACCCCGAAATTTGGGTACCACATGCCAAGGATTATCACAAGATAAGATCAATACATTAAATTCTCTCACAGGAAAGAACAGCAGTCCGTCAGTTAATATAAATTTGGATGAGGAATATAACAATTTTGTCATGACTCTTAAGAATAGTCAGAGAGACTATATTCCCATGAATCATTGCAGATCAAGAAAAAATGACCCTAAATGGATGAACAATAGAATAAAGAATCTTATAGGTATTAAAAGAGGAATATACAGGAAACTAAAAGGAGGTGAAGAGCAGGTGAGGCAGCAATATATACAGTTAAACATGGAAGTTAAAAAGATAGTTAGAGAGTCGAAAAGAAAATACGAAGTTAGAATAGCAGGAGAAGCTAAAGAAAATCCTAAAGGGTTTTATCAACATTATAAAACAAAATTTAAGGAAAAAGTCGGACCAATTGAAGTAGCCAATGGCCATATCACAGATGACGATAAAGTGATGTGTACATGTTTAAATGATTATTTCTTATCTGTATTTACCAATGAAAACTTACAAAATATTCCGGAAGTAGAATCCATTTACAGAGACAGTCCCGATAAAATACTTAGTTCAATAAATATTACGAGAGAGGAGGTAATAAAAGAAAAAGATAAATTAAAGGCTCATAAATTTCCGGGACCTGATGGAATATATGCTAGAATATTAAAGGAATGCAAGGAAGAGCTTAGTTGTCCACTAACTGCATTATTTAATAATTCAATAAAATTAGGATCGGTACCCATGGAGTGGAAATTGGCAGATGTGGTACCAATATCTAAAAAAGGAGAACGAGTTAAAAAAAATAATTATAGGCCGGTAAGTTTAACGTCAACAGTGGGTAAGATTCTAGAATCCATAATTGCAAATAAAATAAGGGCACATCTAGAATTACACAGACTGATAAAACTTTCACAACACGGGTTTCTTAAGGGTTTTTCGTGCCTTACAAACTTACTGTCTTTTTATTCAGAAGATTACGAGGCAGTAGATTGTGGCAAAGAATATGATACAATATATCTAGATTTCAGCAAAGCTTTTGATAGAGTTCCTCACAAAAGATTAGTTAAAAAGCTGGAAGCTCATGGTATAGGAGGAGCTGTGCTCAGATGGATCAAACAATGGTTAAAAGACAGAAAACAGAGGGTTTGCATAAATGGAGAGAAATCAGAGTGGGGCTCGGTTACTAGCGGGGTACCACAAGGCTCGGTACTGGGTCCCCTATTATTCATCGTATATCTAAATGATCTGGATTCGGATATCAGTAGTAACCTAAGTAAATTCGCAGACGACACTAAAATAGGTAGAACTATAAATGGAAAAGAAGACATTCACGCTTTACAGGAAGATCTAAATAGATTATCTGAATGGTCGGACAAATGGCAAATGGAATTTAATGTTGAAAAATGTAAAGTAGTTAAAATGGGTACTATAAAAGACAATACTAGTTATAAGCTACATAACCATGAAATCATGAGTTCTCAGTGTGAAAGGGATTTGGGAGTTCTTGTGAGTAGTAGTCTTAAGCCAAGAGAGCAATGCACAGCAGTCAGAAATAAAGCAAACAGAATTTTAGGATTTATCTCAAGAAGCGTTAGCAATAGGACGGAAAAAGTTATTTTGCAACTCTATCTTGCATTAGTTAGGCCCCATTTAGATTATGCTGTGCAATTCTGGTCACCCTATTATAGAATGGAAATTGAATCCTTGGAGAGAGTGCAGCGAAGAATGACCAAGATGATACACAATATCAGAAATCTACCATATGAGGACAGATTAAAAAAACTTAATCTACATTCTCTAAAGAGGCGAAGAGTTAGGGGGGATATGATTGAAGTGTATAAATGGTTTAAAGGGATTAACAAGGGAGATATTAATAAAGTTTTAAAAATTCATGATCAAACCAGAACTCGTAATAATGGATTTAAGCTTGATAAATTTAGGTTCAGAAGGGAAATTGGTAAAAATTGGTTTGGTAATAGAGTAGCTGATGCATGGAACAAGCTTCCTAGTAGGATAGTAAATGCCAATACCTTAGACACCTTCAAATGTAGATTAGATAGACATATGACAGAGGTAGGGTGGGTATGAATAGGTTAGTGCTTATTAGAAAAATCATAAACAGAAAAATAAAATAAATAAGTAGAGTAGAATAGAATAGGTTAAACATGCTGAAAATACAATTCAAAAATGGAGCTGCCTCGTGTGTGCCAGTAGGCATGTTGCAGTGTCCTCTATTCTTATGTTCTTATGTTCTTATGTGTGTGTGTGTGTGTGTGTGTGTGTGTGTGTTTGTGAATATGTGTGAGTGTGTGTGCGTGTGTGTGTTTGTCTTAAATTGATGTGTAAAGTTCTAGGACACTAGGCTACATGGTAAAGAATTCAACCATCCTATTCTGCATCTAGAATGAAATACATTCATCATTCATCGTAATGGATACAAATTAGCAGAATGGTCTGCCCCTCTCGTTTTTCCCTCTCTCTCTATTTTATTTTCGTGAATTTCCTCCCAAATGTTTCCATTCTATTCTCCCCCTCTTCAGTGATGACACCTCTAATGAGTTTCATCCCCCTTTTCTATCTCATCCCAGTGATAATGATGATGATGAAGATGAGAGAGATACAGCAGCTGCTAAGGTTTTTATCCTTACGATTAGGGGAGTCTTCGGCGTTCCGAAATGAGACAATCGCCAAATACCTTATAAGGTTTTTTAGTGAAGACATATATAATACAATAAAGTTATATATATATATATATATATATATATATATATATATATATATATATATATATATATATATATATATATATATATATATATATATATATATTTATATATATAAGAACATAAGAACATAAGAATAGAGGACACTGCAACATGCCTACTGGCACACACGAGGCAGCTCCATTTTTGAATTGTATTTTCAGCATGTCTAACCTATTCTATTCTACTCTACTTATTTATTCTATTTTTCTTTTTATGATATTTCTAATAAGCACTAACCTATTCATACCCACCCTACCTCTGTCATATGTCTATCTAATCTACATTTGAAGGTGTCTAAGGTATTGGCATTTACTATCATACTTGGAAGCTTGTTCCATGCATCAGCTACTCTATTACCAAACCAATCATTACCAATTTCCCTTCTGAACCTAAATTTATCAAGCTTAAATCCATTATTACGAGTTCTGGTTTGATCATGAATTTTTAAAACTTTATTAATATCTCCCTTGTTAATCCCTTTAAACCATTTATACACTTCAATCATATCCCCCCTAACTCTTCGCCTCTCTAGAGAATGTAGATTAAGTTTTTTTAATCTGTCCTCATATGGTAGATTTCTGATATTGTGTATCATCTTGGTCATTCTTCGCTGCACTCTCTCCAAGGATTCAATTTCCATTCTATAATAGGGTGACCAGAATTGCACAGCATAATCTAAATGGGGCCTAACTAATGCAAGATAGAGTTGCAAAATAACTTTTTCCGTCCTATTGCTAACGCTTCTTGAGATAAATCCTAAAATTCTGTTTGCTTTATTTCTGACTGCTGTGCATTGTTCTCTTGGCTTAAGACTACTACTCACAAGAACTCCCAAATCCCTTTCACACTGAGAACTCATGATTTCATGGTTATTTAGCTTATAACTAGTATTGTCTTTTATAGTACCCATTTTAACTACTTTACATTTTTCAACATTAAATTCCATTTGCCATTTGTCCGACCATTCAGATAATCTATTTAGATCTTCCTGTAAAGCATGAATGTCTTCTTTTCCATTTATAGTTCTACCTATTTTAGTGTCGTCTGCGAATTTACTTAGGTTACTACTGATATCCGAATCCAGATCATTTAGATATACGATGAATAATAGGGGACCCAGTACCGAGCCTTGTGGTACCCCGCTAGTAACCGAGCCCCACTCTGATTTCTCTCCATTTATGCAAACCCTCTGTTTTCTGTCTTTTAACCATTGTTTGATCCATCTGAGCACAGCTCCTCCTATACCATGAGCTTCCAGCTTTTTAACTAATCTTTTGTGAGGAACTCTATCAAAAGCTTTGCTGAAATCTAGATATATTGTATCATATTCTTTGCCACAATCTACTGCCTCGTAAACTTCTGAATAAAAAGACAGTAAGTTTGTAAGGCACGAAAAACCCTTAAGAAACCCGTGTTGTGAAAGTTTTATCAGTCTGTGTAATTCTAGATGTGCCCTTATTTTATTTGCAATTATGGATTCTAGAATCTTACCCACTGTTGACGTTAAACTTACCGGCCTATAATTATTTTTTTTAACTCGTTCTCCTTTTTTAGATATTGGTACCACATCTGCCAATTTCCACTCCATGGGTACCGATCCTAATTTTATTGAATTATTAAATAATGCAGTTAGTGGACAACTAAGCTCTTCCTTGCATTCCTTTAATATTCTAGCATATATTCCATCAGGTCCCGGAAATTTATGAGCCTTTAATTTATCTTTTTCTTTTATTACCTCCTCTCTCGTAATATTTATTGAACTAAGTATTTTATCGGGACTGTCTCTGTAAATGGATTCTACTTCCGGAATATTTTGTAAGTTTTCATTGGTAAATACAGATAAGAAATAATCATTTAAACATGTACACATCACTTTATCGTCATCTGTGATATGGCCATTGGCTACTTCAATTGGTCCGACTTTTTCCTTAAATTTTGTTTTATAATGTTGATAAAACCCTTTAGGATTTTCTTTAGCTTCTCCTGCTATTCTAACTTCGTATTTTCTTTTCGACTCTCTAACTATCTTTTTAACTTCCATGTTTAACTGTATATATTGCTGCCTCACCTGCTCTTCACCTCCTTTTAGTTTCCTGTATATTCCTCTTTTAATACCTATAAGATTCTTTATTCTATTGTTCATCCATTTAGGGTCATTTTTTCTTGATCTGCAATGTTTCATGGGAATATAGTCTCTCTGACTATTCTTAAGAGTCATGACAAAATTGTTATATTCCTCATCCAAATTTATATTAACTGACGGACTGCTGTTCTTTCCTGTGAGAGAATTTAATGTATTGATCATATCTTGTGATAATCCTTGGCATGTGGTACCCAAATTTCGGGGTAATCCGCTACCTGTGACCTGACCTGCTGGATTAAGCTTTATGTGAAATTATTACATTATGTTTTAGATTTGGAATAGTGCCAGACTCCTTTGCTGGGGGCCTTCTCATCCCACTTCTCAAAAAACCCAACTGTGATACATCTGTGCCCAAAAATTACAGACCAATAATCATTTCAACCACCTTTTCAAAATTGTTAGAAATCATTATTCTTGCAGAATGTGAAGGTCATAAATTTCACGACCTTCAATTTGGATTTGTACCAAATAGAGGAATCATAATGGCTGCCGCCCTTACCCATGATATCATACAATATATGAAATCAAATGGTTCCCCTGTATGTGTTTGCTCTTTAGATGCGGAAGGTGCTTTTGATGGAATACCGCTTGGTATTCTATTCAAAAAAGCACAAGACATCATTCCAGACATTTACTGGCGGATACTTGTATATTGGTATCGTAGACTAACAGTTCAAATTAAGTGGGGTGATATTATGAGTGAGGATATCCCAATAAAGAAGGGAACTAGGCAAGGAGGCCTTTCGTCCCCTTTCTTATTCAACTTATTTTATCAAGACATGATAGATAACCTATCAAATATGGAAGGAGGCATCATGATTGATAATGTAAGTTATAATGTGCTCTGTTATGCAGATGATATATTATTATGTAGTGCAACTATCACTGGACTGCAAACCCTAATCAATTATGCCAATGAATACATCACTAATCATGGACTGAGATTCAACCCAGAGAAAACACTTTGCATGACATTTGGTAAAAGCAATTTTAAGAACAAAAAATGGTTCCTTGAAGAATCATGTTTGAAAGAAGTTGACAGTTTAAAATATTTGGGAGTTTGTCTGTAGAATGATAAGAATGCCCATGCCAACTCAAGGATCAAGGCAGCACGTGGAGCCTTCTTTGCACTGAAAAGTACGGGTGTATTTTCTAATGGTTCTGAAGCAGCATCAATTTCATACTTATTTAACACAGCGATACGCCCTGTGCTCATATATGGGCATCAGTGTGTCTCACAAAGCAAAAAAGTAATGGAAGAGACAGAAAAACTACAGAGTAAACTCTTAAAATCAGCACTAAACTTAAAACACACATGTAAAAGTGCACCCCTGCTTGATGCAATGAAGATTCCACGTATTGGTTTTTCTATTGGACAGCAGGAGATTACATTACTTAAAAATTGTATGCTTTCAAGTTCACGAACTGCAAAATTTTACAATTATATTCTACGATTGTACTTAAGCAAAAAAAAAAGAGATGAAAGAAACCTAGTTGGTAGAGTAATGAATACATGTAAAAAATTCAATTTGTCCTTTGTGAAGTCAATATGTGAAAGTCATTATGTTAAAAATAACTTCAAAACAGTATTCTCAAAAAATGATGGACTAGTTGACTCTATTATAGTTCTCTCTAGCAATCTGAATAAAGAGAATAGGGAAATTATGAATGCTCTGCTGTCTCCATTTTAAAATTTTTCTTACATAAATATGAACATGCAATGTAATATATAATTATGTGTTTTTGCAAAATCATATTGTATTTCTATGTATGCTATTTATCTCCTCTGGAAGCTGAATAAAATTATTATTATTATTATTATTATTACCCACATCTGTACCCCAGAAATCCCTTCCCATACCTCATTAGATAATTTAGTTTTTAAGCCCTCAAAATCTCCTGCTCTAAAGTTTGGAACAATATTCTTATTTTCCTTTATAGTTTCTTTGAAAATTATGTTAAATCTAATGGAATCGTGGTCACTGTTGCCCAATTTTTCACCAACTTCTAAATTTGTAACCATATTCTCTCTATTACTAAGAACTAAATCTAGTGTATTCACCCCCCGTGTTGCTTCAAGTACATGCTGAGAAAGGAAATTGTCTTCTACTACTTCCAAAAACTCCTTAGAGCTACTATCACCTGTTATGGTTTCTCAGTTAATATGTCTAAAATTAAAATTGCATACAATGCCAACTCTATTTGACCTGGTCACTTTAGAAATTTCATCATATATAACTTGCGACTCTATATTGTCTAGATCAGGTGGTCTGTAGACTACTCCTACAACTAGACTTTCTATATTATTTTTAATTTCAACCCATAAGGTTTCTGAATTTTGATTTGTCTTAATTCCAGACTTAATGCAGCTTCTGAGGCTATCTTTAATATACATAATTACCCCTCCCCCTCTTCTATCTGCACTACGATCAGCATTATAAAGTTTATATCCTGTAATTATGTACTGAAATTTAAGGTGTTTGGTTTCTAAATTAATCCAACTTTCACTAATGCATATTATATCCGGTCTCTCACTACATACTATGGCTCTCAGTTCTTCTATCTTGTTACCTAAACTACGGCTATTTGTATAATATACTTTT
>JAXCGZ010014104.1:32500-35725 GCA_037179515.1 Halocaridina rubra | reverse complement strand
CACACACACACACACACACACACACAAACACACACACACACACACACTACATACGGATATAAAATTCACATACATTCGCACATTCATGTATTACTCTGTTCCTCTGCCCCAAGCCACTCACTTATCTCTGATAAGATAAGGATAAGTTGTTTATCAGTCAAGATTTGATTAACATGTACTGTAATGTAATGCAATATTACAGTTTTATGAAGTTTAGCGAGAAACTTAAAAATATTTGTAATTTGCAGGTTAAAGATTTACTTGAAAAATCTGTCTTTCCATATATTTTCCTCAAGGAAAAATCTGTCTTTCCATATATTTTCCTCAAGGAAAAATCTGTCTTTCCATATATTTTCCTCAAGGAAAAATCTGTCTTTCCATATATTTTCCTCAAGGAAAAATCTGTCTTTCCATATATTTTCCTCAAGGAAAAATCTGTCTTTCCATATATTTTCCTCAAGGAAAAATCTGTCTTTCCATATATTTTCCTCAAGGAAAAATCTGTCTTTCCATATAGTTTCCTCAAGGAAAAATCTGTCTTTCCATATATTTTCTTCAAGGAAAAATCTGTCTTTCCATATATTTTGCTCAAGGAAAAAATCTGTCTTTCCATATATTTTCCTCAAGGAAAAATCTGTCTTTCCATATAGTTTCCTCAAGGAAAAATCTGTCTTTCCATATATTTTGCTCAAGGAAAAATCTGTCTTTCCATATATTTTCCTAAAGGAAAAATCTGTCTTTCCATATAGTTTCCTCAAAGAAAAATCTGTCTTTCCATATATTTTCCTCAAGGAAAAATCTGTCTTTCCATATTGTCCTCAAGGAAAATTTAAATTATGATTCTAGGGAAAATTTTTTGAGTAAGGTGGAAAACTTGCACATGAAAATAATAGTTTTTATATCTTACTTTTGCAGAAATATTTTTTTATGGCAAAAGATCATTGAAGAGATAAAAGGAACAGTATTTTGAAAATTGAATATCTCTAATTTTGCTGCTAACTTTTCTTGGCCGATATTTCCTCAGGGAGGGTGGTAAGAACACGTCTTCCGTGTTCCCCTACGTGTCGTAAGAGTCGACTAAATGGGGCGGAGCGAGGGGACTGCGAATCCCCTCTTTTATATTTACTTTCCACAAAAAGTCAAAGTATTTTCTTTGACTCAGCCACCCCCTTATAAGGGGGAATATGGCCTTGATATATAGATGATAATAAAAAGTTACAGAAAAATATTTGAGAAATTAACTTTTTATACTTTATTATTGATAAAAGATTGCTATAGAACAAGGTAAAAGGTGGATAGGTATAAAAATTGAGAATTCTTACTTTACTCTTGCAAATAGATTGTCATGGCAGATGTTCTAGGGTCGCTATTCTTTACCTGACCCCTTATTTTTATCACCATTATTAACTCTTCTCAAACATGTTCACAGAAAAAGCAGCAGTTGTTCTCACCCCCCTTGCCCTAAACACATTCTGAGAAGTGCTCTCTCTCTCTCTCTCTCTCTCTCTCTCTCTCTCTCTCTCTCTCTCTCTCTCTCTCTCTCTCTCTCTCTCTCTCTCTCTCTCTCTCTCTCTCTCTCTCTCTCTCTCTCTCTCTCTCTCTCTCTCTCTCTCTCTCTCTCTCTCTCTCTCTCTCTCCTTAATGCAAAGGACTTTAGTTTTAGTAAATGCGACCGCTACCCTGAAAGAATGGCCGTTATAACCTCAGATCGTGGCTAGCCACGAACCCTCGACCTGATGAATCAATATCGTGAGCGTTACCACTTGGCCATGGTGACCACAAACTACTGAAAAAGTGCCACGTTTTTTTATCTGTGCTTCGATGTTTTCCAGTACAATATCACGGGACTTAATAATGAACTTGATAAGAAGGAGGAGGAAAATGAGGGGGGAGTGAGGAAATATGAGGGGGGAGTGTGGAGAGAGGAGTGGGTGAGGAAAAGCAGAGATGGGTGGAGGAGAAGGAGAAGTGGGGGAGAAGGAGGAGTGGGGGAGGAGAAGGAGGAGTGAGAGAAGAGTGAGAGGACCTTAGGAGCAGAAGGAAAAGTATAGGAATGGGGGGGAGGAGTGGAAGAGGAGGAGAAGTGGGGGAGGAGGTGGAGAGGGAGACTGGAAAGTAGGAGCGGGAGAGGGAAAAGACTGGGAGGGAGAAGATGTGAGAGAAAGGAGGAGAGGGGTGGGAAAGGAGGAGGAGGAGTGAGGGAGAAGGAGGAGGAGGGGAGGATGAAAAAGGGGAATGGGAGAGGAGAATGAGGAATGAGAGAGAGCAAGGATGGGTTGGGAGAAGGAGAATAGAAGAAGAAGAGGAATGAGAGAGAACTTGGAGTGGGAGAAGGAGGAGAAGCGGTGGGGGAAGGAAAAGTGGGAGTGGGAGAGGACTTTTAGTTGAAGGGGGAAATCATGACTGGGGTGGAGGACTTTGTAGAAAGCAAGAGGCTAAGTAAGAGTAGGATTTACTGGAGGAAACAGGATATTGAAAATATAGAAAGGACAATTTGCTTTATAGGATACTTATAGACTTTAAAGTCAACTATTTCGGAGTCTCCCGTTAGGGGTCGTCACAGAGGATCAATTGTCTCCGTATCAACCTATCTTCTGTGTCTACCTCCGTCACACCACGCCCCCCTTAATATATCCTTAAAACCGTATCACCCTACCTCCTCTGTCTACCTCCGTCACACCACACACCCATATATCCTCCCTCGCCACATCCATAAACCTCCTCTTTAGCTTACCTCTCCCCCTTAATATATCCTTAAAACCGTATCACCTATCTCCTGTGTCTACCTCCGTCACACCACACACCCATATATCCTCCCTCGCCACATCCATAAACCTCCTCTTTAGCTTACCTTTCTTCCTAAATATATCCTTAAAACTATATCACCCTATCTCCTGAGTCTACCTCCGTCACACCACACACCCATATATCCTCCCTCGCCACATCCATAAACCTCCTCTTTTGCCTACCTCTCCCCCTTGATATATCCTTAAAACCGTATCAACCTATCTCCTGTGTCTTCCTCCGTCACACCACACACCCATATATCCTCCCTAGCCAGATCCATAAGCCTCCTCTTTAGCCAACCTCTCCCCCTTAATGTATCCTTAAAAAGACCTAAAAATACCAGACTTATAAACTCCTAAACTAAGTCAGTTTCAGAGCCTTTAGGCGAAGTTTTTTCCTCTAGTACACTTAATTCTTTTTGTGATTGTGTGTGTGTGT
>JAXCGZ010014104.1:22500-25000 GCA_037179515.1 Halocaridina rubra | reverse complement strand
CATTTATTGCGTTTACAGACTTAAAACCAAGCACATACGTATAGAGAGAGAGAGAGAGAGAGAGAGAGAGAGAGAGAGAGAGAGAGAGAGAGTGAGTGAGTGAGTGAGTGAGTGAGTGAGTGAGTGAGTGAGTGAGTGAGTGAGTGAGTGAGTGAGTGAGTGAGTGAGTGAGTGAGTGAGTGAGTGAGTGAGTGAGTGAGTGAGTGAGTGAGTGAGTGAGTGAGTGAGTGAGTGAGTGAGAGAGAGAGAGAGAGAGAGAGAGAGAGAGAGAGAGAGAGAGAGAGAGAGAGATCAATTGTTACCTCATCCCAGAGAGAGAGAGAGAGAGAGAGAGAGAGAGTCAAATTAACTCCTTCGCAGAGGGAATGTCTTATACCATTTTATAATTAATTTCTGTTACTTTTGTCTCTTTTATTTAATTATTTCTTATTCAGAAATCGTTTCTCTCCTTACAGACTATTCTAAATGTTTTTTTTTTAACCCTTGTTTCACTTTTATCTGTTTTATTCAATTATTTCTTGTTGTTTAGAATTCGTTTCTCTCCTTAAAGGCTATTTTAATGGTTTTCTAAACCCTTTTTTCACCTTTACCTGCTCTATCACTAACAAGGTTGGAATCATCTGCATACGTCATCAAATCCTTTTTTTCGAAGCACAATTCCTATTCCTGCTTCACACGAAATTGCTGCTTCAATTTATGCCCTTGAAACATGTTTCGGATCTTGTTAATGAGAGTAATCCCAGGGTACTCTAACCTAATTTCTCCTAACCTAAGAGTGTACGGGGTTATCTAACTTTACATGGGGTTCTGGAGGTTAATCATCTATACCAGATTCCATATTTCCTGGAATGATACAGTCTGATATAGTATTACAAGACCACACTGACAAAACCTCTTTCACGCAAACCTAAGTCTTATTCCTTGCTACTCTCTCTCTCTCTCTCTCTCTCTCTCTCTCTCTCTCTCTCTCTCTCTCTCTCTATCTCTCTCTCTCTCTCTCTCTCTCTCTCTCTCTCTCTCTCTCTCTCTCTCTCTCTCTCTCCAGACATACCTTCCTTCCCATATATATATATATTATATATAATATATATATATATATATATAATATATATATATATATATATATATATATATATATATATATATATATATATATATATATATATATATATATATATATATATATATATATATATATATATATATATATATAGCACTTCTAATATCACATCCCTGTCTGTCCCTTCCTATGTTTGTACCTTTGCGTGTACGTATTCGTATGTGCGTATTCTTGCTTGATGTACGTATTTTGCGTTTTCATGAAATACAGCTAAAACTCTGAATTTCTATATTTATCATATCACTGAGGTAATTGAAGTTACTGCTCCACCACTACCCTCACGTATCCAGTATGTATTCGCTAAACTTGCTAAGTTGATAAGGACTGCTGACCTCGCAATGAGTGTCATTATCCTCTTCTTCTTATGCCAAGTGGTTCTGGTGAAGAAAGGCCGTATGAACCTCCTTAGTGACTTTACCTCTGGACCCACTGGGTGAGCGCCTTGCAATGTGTCCACTAAGCTAATGGGGAGTTCTTTTTCTATCATTATGTCCCTGGGTCGAATCCCAGAGAGGGTTCGTAGAACATATCTCTCTCAGACTCGTAAATAGTGAATGTCTGTATGTGTGCATATATATATATTGATAGATAGATAGATAGATAGATAGATAGATAGAAGATAGATAGATAGATAGATATAGATAGATAGATAGATAGATATAGATAGATAGATAGATAGATAGATAGAGAGAGAGAGAGAGAGAGAGAGGAGAGAGAGAGAGAGAGAGAGAGAGGAGAGAGAGAGAGAGAGAGAGAGAGAGAGAGAGAGAGAGAGAGAGAGAGAGAGAGAGAGAGAATTAGTAGTCTCACTTTTAAATTAGTTATTTTGATGTATTTCAGGGAACCCTGATACCTAAGCCCTTAAATAGGAAAGCAGATACGATTATAGATTAAGGGAAAATTGAGATATTCCTCAACTTCGAAAACAGTTAAAAATCTTATTAGTAATTATCTTTTAGTAGTCTCCGTGGCAAAATGGTAGCGTCCGCGACTCTGGGGTGGCAGGTCGAGGGTTCGTGCCCCGTCACGGACTGAGGTTAGTAAGGGCATACACTCAGGGTAACGATTACATCTGCCAAAACAAGTCCTTCGCAAGAAGGCAACCGTCCTAGCCCTTGGTAGAAAAGGGAGTTCGTGACGTAAAACCGAATCCATCCATTAGTAATTATCTTTTTACCTTTATTTTTAATATTAGTGATTTTTTTTCTTCGATATCGTCATCTCTAACATTAATATCAACTTTAATGATGTTTTTGTTGTTTTTTGTTAATGCTCGTCTCCCTTCGAATGAGAGTGGACACAGACAGGTTTGAGCTGGGGAATTAAGGCTGGATGTAGTTGTTGCAAATGCCAATGAACTCGGTAAAGAACCTAGGTGTC
>JAXCGZ010014104.1:0-20000 GCA_037179515.1 Halocaridina rubra | reverse complement strand
GTGGCATTCTCTCTCTCTCTCTCTCTCTCTCTCTCTCTCTCTCTCTCTCTCTCTCTCTCTCTCTCTCTCTCTCTCTCTAGATCTGTTTTTATATTTGTCTTTTTCTCTGTCTGTCTGTATTTCTGTCTCTTCTGCTTTGAAGTAAAAATTTTGAATAATGAATGATGTCAAAATTTAACTTCTGTATTTATATAATAATAATAATAATAATAATAATAATAATAATAATAATAATAATAATAATAATAATAATAATAATAATAATAATAATTACTTTTGATCCTAGAATTTGCGGAGGGAAAAAAAGATATATATATATATATATATATATATATATATATATATATATATATATATATATATATATATATATATATATATATATATATATATAAGTAAGTATAAAATTTTAATTTTATTCAGTAATTAAGTACTAAATAGTGTGACCATTATCTAATAGTGACAGTGAAGGCCACGATATTAACTTATATTAATAATACTTAATGAATGATCTAAATGATAATAATAATAAAATAAAAAACTTACCTTTCTTTATTATCAGTCATGGTGACGATGAAAAAAACTTCTTCCAGTGTAATAGATATCAACTTTCTCTTCTGAAATAAAACTTCGGCACTCAAAAGCAGACACCGGAATGAATGCAAAAAAAAAAATAATAATAATAAAAATAAACAATGGAGAAGAAACAAACTTTTGGTCAAAGCTAAAAATAACTCCCACAGCTTGCACGCGTTCGCACACACCCACACACGCTCGCACACTCGCCAATGTGCCCTCAAGATCTACGCCTCCAGTAAGTTCCACGCGCGCCTTCACTTCTGGAAGGTTTCCGGAAGACTCTGGCACGAAATCTTCTCTCGCTTGTTTATATAGCCTCTTACGGATGCCCTCCCTACACCCTCCACCCCCTACCCCCCTCCCAGGCCTGCTCTTATTCTCCTGTTGATTCCTTTTGCCTTTTGAGCTGGTTTCACTAACGTCTGTAAAGATTATTCTTAAGTTTGTGCTGGGCCAAAGACAAACTTCACAAACCTTAGTTTTAGATGAAATTTCGCTGTAAACTCGATCTGGCCTTTAAAAAATTAACAGAGTGAAAATATAGTATGATTTCATTCATATGAATGAAATAACCAATTTTTGCACTCTCTAAAATGCCGCCATTTTCATTCATAAAAATCTGACACTCATATCCAGAAGGCTTCCGGGTCAGGTCAAGAACTTTCTTAGGCGGGTTAGTAAAACACCTCCCTGTCCTTCTAGAGTTCGGTGTTGATTAATAATAACATCAATGGCTAAAGAGCTTATGAAAGGGGCCCCAATCCTTATTTTCATCTACTTATCCCTATCAACTTATCTTGTTGTAGGTCAGAAGCTTCATGCTACGAGCATTATCGAAGGTATTGGGTCATGGATCATATGGTCCATAGGCTTAAGTCTTTCGGGGTAAGAGCTTTTCCATAATCTTCTTCATATCTCGACTTTATCGATCTGGTCATGACCTTGTCGATCAGGTCATGACCTTTACATGCGAGTTACTCGGAAGTTAGAAGCCGAACAGGATGTATGGAGTCATGATATATTATGCAAGAGACTTGGAATGCAAGAGAGGATGAAAGGATTTTTTTTTTTAGATTCTCCACCCACGGATGGGCGGAACGGGTCATGGAGGACCCGTAGGGTGGTCGCCAACCGGCACAGGCCCCAACTCCCCACTATGGTGCCCAGCCACAGCAGTAACCTCCCCAGTAAACTGCTTAAACTCTCTTGCCTGGACTTGGCGCGATCCCTAGACCTCGCGAATGCGAGGCTAGCGCATTACCACTGTGCTAGCCAGGAGGCATGATGAAAGGAAGAAGTTGAATGTAATGAAGATGAGGTGTGTGAGAAGTATGATTGATGTATCTAGAATAGATAGAGTAAGAAATGAGGGTGTTGGAATGAAGCTGTGGGATAGGTTAGATCAAAGAATGTTGAGATGGTTTGGACACATGGAAGGGATGAGTGATGAACGAATAGTGAAGAGAGTGTGGAGTGCAGAAGTGATTGGAGTTAGGTTAAGAGGGAGACCTAGAATGAGATGGATGGATGGCGTGAAAAGAGCACTGAATGCACGTGGAATGTCAGTGGAACAGGGAAGATTGTGTGCAAGAGATAGGAATGAGCAGAGGAAGTTTATGCATATATGACGCAGCCCAAAGGGATATCTCGCACCTGCTAACTCAGTGAACTGTAGTGGACGGGTGTGAAGGGAGTTGCCATGTGATGAAGCAGTGTTGGTAAAGGAGCTGCGGCTGTCGGGCCTCATTGTAGAATATCCTTGCATGTCTACCTTGTGGCTGACCCAAGCAGGGTGGAAGGGGGAGAGACATGGCAATCCTTTATCTCTAAGGAGCTGAGAGGTTGAGGTATGTGTGGATTGTGGTGAATGCTTTTCTTGGTTAGACCATCCCCCTTACAAGGGGGAATGAGACATGTGTATATGTATGTATCCGGAATGTTATTTATTCAGATAATAGTTTTTTAATGCAAAGGGCTAATGTTTGTCTTTTTGAAGGGAGTAAATACCTTCCTATATCACAAGTAGTTCTCATAATCATCGACTCTTAAGGCATGAGTTTTCTTTATCTTCTTTGATGCTGGGAGCAATATTGTCTTTCCATCTTATCTAGCTTATGTTAAATAAAGAAAATATGTATTATATCTCAAGCATTGGTATTTTAAAAGTGTTTTTGGATTCATATAACAATTTAACTATTAAAACAATCATCATATCTTTCGATTTATTCCGTCAGGGGTGGCCACTATCCCCTGCAGTCGTCACCATCACACCACGCACACCCTCATGTCCTCCCTCACTGCATACATAAACCTCCTCTTTGGTCTACCTTTCCCCCCTGCTGCCTGGCTCCTATATCCCCAGCATCCTGCTCGCAAGATACCCTCATCCCTCCTGAGCACATGCCCAAACCTTCTCATTCTCACCTCTCTCATCCCTCCTGAGCACATGCCCAAACCTCATTCTCACCTCTCTCATCCCTCCTGAGTACATGCCCAAACCATCTCATTCTCACCTCTCTTATCCCTCCTGAGCACATCCCCAAACCATCTCATTGTCACCTCTCTCATCCCTCCTGAGCACATGCCCAAACCATCTCATTGTCACCTCTCTCATCCCTCCTGAGCACATGCCCAATCCATCTTATTCTCACCTCTCTTATCCCTCCTGAGCACATGCCCAAACCATCTCATTCTCACCTCTCTTATCCCTCCTGAGCACATGCCCAAACCATCTTATTCTCACCTCCCTTATCCCTCCTGAGCACATGCCCAAGCCATCTCATTCTCATCCCTCTTATCCCTCCTAAGCACAT
Source organism: Halocaridina rubra (assembly GCA_037179515.1). Lineage (NCBI taxonomy): Eukaryota > Metazoa > Arthropoda > Malacostraca > Decapoda > Atyidae > Halocaridina > Halocaridina rubra. The sequence goes on along the minus strand of JAXCGZ010014104.1, from coordinate 16,608 downwards.
GCCCAAACCATCTTATTCTCACCTCTCTCATCCCTCCTGAACACATGCCCAAACCATCTCATTCTCACCTCTCTCATCTCTCCTGAGCACATGCCCAATCCATCTCATTCTCACCTCTCTCATCCCTCCTGAGCACATGCCCAAACCATCTCATTCTCACCTCTCTTATCCCTCCTGAGCACATGCCCAAACCATCTCATTCTCACCTCTCTCATCCCTCCTGAACACATGCCCAAACAATCTTATTCTCACCCCTCTCATCCCTCCTGAGCACATGCCCAAACCATCTCATTCTCACCTCTCTCACCATGTCCCCAAACAATAGAATAAATAATCATATTGAAAAAAGTAGCATAATGTCTTCTTCCAATACTTCAAGAATTTTCTTGTAATTCTATAAAGTTCTGAATATCGTAGCTTCTACTTTCATAACGTAAAAATATGCATTCCTCTAGTAACCATCCTTGGTTTTCTCGATAGGAGTCTTTCCACTCGTCGTTTGTGGCTGGTAAACTGGCCACAAATTCAATTCTGGCTCATGATTTGATTAGCTTTCACTATCTTATGTCGTTACGAATTAAATTGGGCAGTCATTAGGGGAAAGGTTATTTCCCTTAGAACTTCCTCATTATTTATCCATTTCCTGGAGATCACTGGTGCCACGTGACTGGAGAGAGGGCTTGAGTCCTGGTTATATTGTAAGAATATAGTCTGGCTTTGCATTATTTCTGTCTTCAAGTTATGCTCTATCACAGGTGACTATTTTCCTGCGACATCATTTTCCGACAGATCATTGTTTGTATACCAGTAATAATATTTATTTATGATAATGTGCGATTTAATTTCTCGAATGCTTATAAAAAAAAGTAAAATATACATTTGTTTAAGTAAAAATTATTTTAAAAATCATAAAATGTCACTTTTAAAACAATGTCGCAGGAAAACAGGAAAACAGTGACCGTGTGATATGGAGTTTAAAGTACCTCTTTTAGGTACTCCTCCCGTACTAGCACTTGACCCTGACATTATATCTATTAACATTATATCTTGACATAATATCTTACAGGTATTATATCCTACCCAACCAAGGTTACGTAGTACTGTCACGCATAGGAACTTATGCTCTTCTTCTTCTTTTTTTTTTTTTTATTCCTTTGATCTTAGTACTCTAGGATTTTCCCGGAATGAAGCATGTTGCCATTTTTTTTCTAATATCAGTAGGACATTGCTTTGTATTATATACTAATTAAGAAGGGGGGGGAGTAGAGGGGAGAATAACTTCTCCCCAAACTGTTTTCCTTTTTTGATGTCGGCTACCCCCCAATTAAAGGGGGAAACAGCCAAGGTATATGTATGTATGTATAATATTCTACCTTATTTTTTATCTTATATTGCCAGATTGACTTCTAAAAAGTCTCATATAGAATCAATAATTTTATTTAACTTGTATTTCAAATGAAGTATTTAGTTGAAGTTCTTATAAAGTCAGGTTTTAAATGACTTGTAATTTAATTAAAGTTGTTAATTATTTTCAAAAGGCCTTGAATTACGACATGTAATTTGCTAATTAGTAATTATTTGTTTCCAGGAAATTAAACTCTCAAGTCCAAATAATTCAGACGTGAACAATTGTATAATAAATATATCTCTTCAAAAACAGGTGTACTGTGATTACCTAATTGTGATTACCTAATTGTGTTTACGGGAAAGAGCCCAAAGCTCGTATCTTCCCGTCTCCTCATCGGTTCCATTTTATACTTAGTGATACTTATCATACCTGTCCTTAAAACTATGGATTGAGATAGCATTAACTACCTCCTCGCTTAGCCAATTCCAATTATCAACTACTCTTACACTGAAAAAGTATTTCCTTACATCCTGCAAAGAAGTTTTCTTACGAAGCTTCAAACTATGACCTCTAGTTCTAGAGCCAGCCATATCAAAATATCGATCCCTATCCACTCTGTCATAACCATGAAGGAATTTAAAGACTGTCACCATATCCCCCCTCACTCTTCTAGCTTCGAGTGATGGTAAGTCTAATTCCCTCAGCCTCTCATCATAACTGAGATTGCGTATTTCTGGCACCAGTTTCGTGGCATGTCTTTAAACTTTTTCAAGCTTAGCTATGTGCTTTTTCAAGTGCGGATTCCAAAAGGGGGCTGCATATTCGAGTTTTGGCCTCACATAGGTTACATAAATATTTCTGAACATTTCCTTGTCCATGTGCCTGAAGGCTACCCTTACATTTGATAAGAATGCATATGCTGCCCTTACTATGCCATTTATATGTATTTCTGGAGACAAATCTGCCAGTATGTTTACTCCTAGATCTCTCTCATTTTCTGTCTCTTGAAGTTGTACTCCAGCCACCGAGTAGTCAAGCTTGGGCCTTCTTGCACTTGTACCCATTCTCATTTCCTTACATTTTGAAGTACTGAATTTCATTAGCCACTTTTCTGACCACTCATGCAGATTATTTAGATCCTCCTGAAGTTCTCTACCATTGTTCTCGTTTTTTACTTTCTTCACAATCTTTGCATCATCTGCAAACATATTCATGAATGAATTTACAGACTCTGGTAGGTCATTTACATATACAAGGAACAAAGGTGGCCCTAAAACTGAACCCTGTGGAACTCCACTACTAACTCTTCTCCATTCAGACACTGAGTGTCTTACTCTAACCCTCTGTTCCCTTCCTTCTAAGTAAGTTTTTATCCATTCCAAAACATTTCCACCTATTCTAGCCATTGATTGCAGCTTCCTAATAAGTCTCCCATGTGGAACAGTGTCAAACGCTTTCTGGAAGTCTAGGAATATGCAATCTGCCCAGCCCTCTCTTTCCTATAAGATTTGGCTTACCTCATCATAAAATTCTAATAAGTTTGTTACTGTTGATCTACCTTCTCTGAAGCCATGTTGCCTCACTGACAAAAAGTTGAAGGATTCCAAGTGAAGAGAGATATGTTTCCTTAGTAGTTTCTCCATAAGTTTGCAAACTATGCTGGTCAAGGAAACTGGTCTATTGTTCAGAGCCGTATCCCTCCTTCCCTTTTTGAAGATAGGTATCACATTTGCTTGTTTCCAGCATCTTGGAATCTCCCCCGACTCCAGTGACTCCTTAAATATGATACTTAGTGCCACTGATATTGGGTTTACACGGTCAAACGGTTCGTCGAACGCGGTTCGACAGACAAGTGTTTGAAGTCATGTACGAACGTGTGAATGGGGTATTTGTTTGTCGAACACGTTCCGTGTTCGATGAACCGTTTGACCGTGTAAACCGCCCTATACGTCCAACACAAACATCATTGAGGTAAGAACTTACAGCTATTTTGCCTAAATAACACACACATACATAATGTTATTATCGAGTCCATATTAAACAATAAAAATTGACATCCAGTCTTCATTCCCCAACTTGAATCTGTGTCCACCCTAATAATGGGGACTAATAGGTGCCATTCTCTATAAAATACGGTTGTAGAGCTTGAACAACAGGAGTTAAAGAATAGCATCATAAAGCTGACATCTTTTTATAAAAAAAAATAACAGGTCCAGTTTTTGCTTTGTTCCTAAGAAGGGTGACCGCTCTATTCCTTCTAACTACCGACCTATTGCTCTAACCTCCTCTATTGCTAAAGTTTTCGAAACTTTGCTCAATTCTCACTTCTTGAAACGCCTTGAATCTAACTCACTTATCTCCGATCACCAGTACGGCTTCCGCAAGGCAAGATCCACTGGAGATCTCCTGTCATATCTTACTCATGTATGGTCATCTTCTCTGAGGAACTATGGGGAATCCTTTGTCATCGCCCTTGATATCTCTAAGGCTTTTGACAGAGTCTGGCACAAGGTTCTGTTGGCTAAACTCCCTGCCTATGGCTTTACACCTTCTTTATATTCTCTGATTTCCAGTTTTCTTACTGACCGTTTTATATCTGTAGTTGTTGATGGCGCGACATCTAGCCCTTTCTCTGTTACCAGTGGTGTTCCACAGCGCTCTGTTCTTTCACCTACTCTGTTCCTTCTCTTCATCAATGATCTTTTACAATCCCCATCTTCCTCTCTTCTACATGCCTTTGCTGATGATTCTACCCTTCAATTTTCCTCTGCCTTTTCTTTACAACCTTCATCTGTTACTAGTAATCAATCTCGTATCACTTTTTCTTCTACTCTTAACTCCGATTTGCAAAGAGTATCTGAATGGGGCACTCAAAATTTAGTTAAATTCAATGCCTCCAAGACACAGTTTCTGGCTATCTCTTTATCTTCTTCTCCTCCTGATAACCCTATTGTCTTCGAAACTAATGAAATTTACCCTCTTAACTCTATCAATATATTAGGAATCCATATAGCCTCTAACTTGTCTTGGAGGAATCACATAATCCACATTTCTAAATCTTCATCCAAAAAATTGGGGGTTCTGTTTCGTTTTCGTCATTACTTTTCCTCTTTGCAGTTACTTAAAATTTACGAAGGTCTTATCCGCCCCTGCTTAGAATACTGCTCACACATCTGGGGTGCTTCTTCCTTTACTTATCTTCTTGATAGGGTTGAATCTAAGGCAGTCAGACTCATTAATGATCCTTCTCTTACTTCTAACCTGGATTCTCTATCTCTTCGCCGTAAGGTATCTTCTCTTTCTCCAACTACTACTTTTCCTTTTACTCTCCCTCACCTTCCTCTTCCTCTCCCTCCCCACCATCCCCTGCCCCTCCTCCTCCACCCCTTCTCCTCCTCCTCCTCCTCCTCCTCCTCCTCCTCCTCCTCCTCCTCCTCCTCCTCCTCCTCCTCCTCCTCCTCCTACTACTACTACTACTACTACTACTACTACTACTACTACTACTACTACTACTACTACTACTACTACTACTACTACTACTACTACTACTACTACTACTACTACTACTACTTATTCTTCATCTTCTACCTGCATGAATTTGCTGTTATAATTATGGGAAATTTGATAGTCATTCTGCAAATGAATAACGGGAATAATAAATGAATAATGAATTGAGTTAAAGACAGCCGATGAGTGATGAGTTGGTACCACTGTCCCTCGTTATTCATTTGTTATTTCTATTTAAATAAGTTTCACTTCCTGAAATGACGCTTGAGTGACAGATGTAAAATTGAGTTTCGTTTTCAGTCAGTGTCCAGCCGGCTTTCATGGAGTGTGGGTGTTCTGTGACCGTGTATTAAGTGTTATGCCATATGCATATCTTATATTCATTAATTTTTGTGATGCGTGATAGTGTATTAAGTGTGATACCATTTGGATATCCTATTTTCATTAATTTTAGTGATAGTGAATTAAGCATGATGCCATTTGCATACCTTATTTTCACCAATTTTAGTAATGCGTGATAGTGAAATAAGTGTGATGCTATTTGCATATCTTATTTTCATTAATTTTAGTGATGGTGAATTAAGTGTGATGCAACTCGGTACATATCTTTTATTTTCATTAATAATTTTAAAGTGATCTGTGAAAGTGAATCAAGTGTGATGCACCCGCTTAAATATCTTTAATTTCCAAGTATAAATTTAAGGTGACAATAGATATTTTAAATGTGAAACTTTGATTAAAAGAAATTTAATTCTTAATTCTTTTCTTTGCGCAAATAAAGCTGTTGGATTGATTGTCTTGCTCAAGGATATCATATAATTTAAGGTCACCTCAAGGAGGAGAAAGAAGAAGACTTGGTACATGTTAATTTTGTCATTTGTTATTAATTTAATTATTACATCGTCTTGGGATTTATGTGGAAAAAATGTGCATATATTGTCCTTCTGCCATCCAGTTGCCATTTAAACTAACCTAACCTAACCCAGTTATTATATTATTATTTTTTTCTTACCGTGGTATGTCACGTTTAGTCCCCATTCAAATGGAGTTGGACTTGATTCCTTGACCAGCATAATTTGCAAAGTTATGGAGAAACTATTAAGAAAACGCGTCTCTCTTCACTTGGAATCCTTCAACTTTTTGTCAGTGAAACAATATGGCTTCACAGAAAGTAGATCAACAGTAACAAACTTATTAGAATTTTAAGATGAGGTAAGATGAATCTTACAGGAAAGAGATGGCTTTGGCAGATTGCATATTGCTAGACTTCCAGAAAGCATTTGTAATTAGAAGGAAGGGAACAGAGGGTTAGAGCATGACACTCAGTGTCTGAATGGAGAAGAGTTAGTAGTGGAGTTCCACAGGGTTCAGTTTTAGGGCCACTGTTGTTCCTTGTATATGTAAATGACCTACCAGAGTCTGTAAATTCATTCATGAATGTTTGCAGATGATGCGAAGATTGTGAAGAAAGTAAGAAACAAGCACAACGGTAGAGAACTTCAGAAAGACTTAAATAATCCGCATGAGTGGTGATCAAAGTGACTACTGAAATTCAATACCTCAAAATGTAAGGTAATGAGAATGGGTACAAGTGTAAGAATGCCAAAATTTGACTACTCGGTGGCAGGAGTACAACTTCAAGAGACAAAAAATAAGAGATCTAGGAGTAAACATACTGGCAGATTTGTCTCCAGAAATACATATAAATGGCATAGTAAGGGCAGCATATGCTTTATCAAATGTGAGGGTAGCCCTCAGGCACATGGACTAGGAAATGTTCAGAAATATTTATGTAACCTATGTGAGGCCAAAACTGAATATGCAGCCCCCTTTTGGAATCCACCCTTGAAAAAGCACATAGCTAAGCTTGAAAAAGTTCAAAGACATGCCACGAGACTGGTGCCAGCAATACGCAATCTCAGTTATGATGAGAGGCTGAGGGAATTAGACTTACCATCACTCGAAGCTAGAATATTGAGGGGGGATATGGTGACAGTCATTAAATTCCCTCATGGTTATGATAGAGTGGATAGGGATCGATATTTTGATATAGCTGGCTCTAGAACTAGAGGTCATAGTTTGAAGCTTCGTAAGAAAACTTCTTTGCAGGATGTAAGGAAGTAATTTTTCTGTGTAAGAGTAGTTGATAATTGGAATTGGCTAAGCGAGGAGGTAGTTAATGCTATCTCAATCCATAGTTTTGAGGACAGGTATAAGTATCACAAAGTACAAAATGGAACCTATCAGGAGACGGGAAGATACGAGCTTTGGGCTATTTCCCGTAATCACAATTAGGTAATCACACACACACTGATTTCTGGCGCATTCTTTATCAAGTTATTGTTTTATAAGTCTGGGATTGGTAAAGAAAATGGCCTTCGCCGGGTCCGTGCACCGAAACAAACATTTAATAAAAAAAAAATAAAAAAAGCACCCTTAGAACAAGGGAAAGAGAAAAAAAATCAACAATAAAATGACAGGCCTGAATAATAGTGGAGGTAAAGAAGAGAGTAGTAAGAAAGAAAGTGAGGAGAACCAGATGGGGAGTGATGTGACTTGTCAGATGAAATTACCTAAGTGTGAAGAGAATATACCAGAATATACGGTGTAGATGTAAGCATAGGAAAAAAAACCCGTAACTGAAGATAGATTTAATAACGAGGTTTCCTGACATGTTTCATTGGTCCAAAAAACCTCCATTTGTAGTAGTGCAACGGGCGGTTGCTTATTTCAATGATTAATTCTATGGGAGTTCATATGAAAACTCGTGATTACCTAATTGTAATTACCTAATTGTGTTTACGGGAAAGAGCCCAAAGCTCGTATCTTCCCGTCTCCTGATCGGTTCCATTTTCATTCCTCTGTAACTTTTTCCGTCTCTTGTTGCTGTCATGTATTAAACTTTTTACTATTATCAGATTTGAATCTACGAATTTATTTCTCGGGTAAACCTTCAATAGAACTGTCCTGGACAGCTCTATGTTGAGCCATCCTTCAGCTACGGCTCCTTTTCTATGTCTATCCACAAAATATTTTTGCATATGCGTTACACATCTCTTAACATCCCTACGCATCTGATGAGTCACAACACTCCCCATCTCTTGTTTCTCTAAACTTTTTGTTTCTCTAAACTTTTTGTTTTCAACATGGTTAAGTTTTTTGCCCGTCCTGGTGCCACAATTAAAAAAAACCCGTCTGCGTGTTATTATTCATATCTATGAAACCTGAAAAGAAAAGTGTGTTTAAATACATGTTTATATATATGTATAAGATTCCTTTTAACATATTTGCAAATTTAAGTTTATAAACAATTTATGTATTTAATTTATGGTAAATAGCTTCCAAGCTCAAATTCTTGTATTTCAATGTATCCAAACACTCACTAATATGACATTTCTTCAATTAGATTATTAATAAGAAACTAATCAATATTAAAATTAAAAGTATAAATTTATCCCAATTGTGGTAAATGTTTTAGTGTCCCTTCAAACGTTTTCTTTAGTACAAGAATTATCGCGCACCATAGAAAACAAAACAAAATATGACAAAGTTTTTGTTTTTATTATAGGATAGACGAAACTAAAATAATTTTTTCTCTCTCTCTCTCTCTCTCTCTCTCTCTCTCTCTCTCTCTCTCTCTCTCTCTCTCTCTCTCTCTCTCTCTCTCTCTCTCTCTCTCTCTCTCTCTTTCTCTCTCTCTCTCTCTCTCTTTCTTTCTTTCTTTCTTTCTTTATATATATATATATATATATATATATATATATATATATATATATATATATATATATATATATATATATATATATATATATATATATATATATATATATATATATATATATATATATATATATATATATATATATAATTTTTTTTATATTTTTAAGGTCTTTGTGATGTATAACTAAATCTATGATGTGCTTTGAATTCGTAGTTGGTCTATTAACACTATTTATAAGGTCATGTAGATCAAGAATTTCCTTAAATTCACATGTGTATTTATTATTAATAGTATCCATCCACAAATTGAAATCCCCCACAAATAAATGTAATTTTCAGATCTTCTATCATGTCCAGATAACTGCCAAATTCCCCCATAAATGATTTTTTCCATTTTCTTTCCATTTATCGTTGGTGCTCTATATATTGTAATTAATATTATTAACTTATTTTTGCATTTTAATTCAAGGTCAATATGGCATGCACTCAGGGTAACGATTACATCAGCTAAAACAAGTCCTTCACAAGAAGTCAGCCGTCCTAGCCCTTGGTAGAAAAGGGAGTCCGTGACGTAAAAAATCGGAACGAAACTGGAACGATTTCAAGGTCAATATGTTCAAATGTTTCAAAAGTCACTCGGTGTTTTACCACTACCTTTGAAAAAAATTTGGAGACAACTACACCCACTCTTCCTCCCACTTTTCCTTCTTTTTGGTATATGATAAAAATGGTGCGTTCTTGGTGTTAATTCATTCATTTTTGAACTGTCAGTAATGTTATTTTGAAGCCATGTTTATCATACATATATGTAATATTTCTTCATTTATTAAGTTTCTTATTTTTATAGTTTTATTACCTACTGACTCTATATTAATTAGACCTCATCTTAACTTCTTAATTAGTGCCCATCAGTCTTGTTTATAATTCTTGATAGTTCCTCATAATATATCGGGTACTTAATTCCGTTTGTTCTATGATTTGTATCCTTATTTCCTTCTTAGTACAATTTACAAACCCAGCTTAGCTCAGTGCCGGTCCCAAGCCCCAATAAATGGGGAGAGTTTCCAGGATAGTCCTAGCAAGACACTGGAAGACAACCTCTTTGCTCAAGCAACGCATGGCTGGCCAAACTTGGTCAGCCAACTGACAGATAGAGAACTATCTACTCAGGCGTATGGTGAGAAAGTGAGAAAGTACAATTTACAAATTTTTCAGTAGAGCTATAGTGCATCTACAAGCTTATGATTCTTTCCACATTTTGCACATACTTGGGTCTTGTTGCAGTCTTTTGCGTTATGATTAAATTCCTGACATTTGAAACACTGACCAATCTTCTAGGAGTCAAATACCTTTTGTTTCTTGCATATGGTGTGTATATCATATCTCCATTAGCGCTGATTTTGTTTCCTTGTCTCTGGAGCCTCCTGGCTAGTACAGTGGTAACGTTCTGGCCTCGCAATCGCGAGGCCGACGGATCGCGCCTCGTCCAGGCAAGAGAGTTTAAGCTGTTTACTGGGGAGGTTACTGCTGTGGCTGGTCACCACAGTGGGGGGTTGGGGCCTGTGCCGGCTGGCGACCGCCCTTTAGGTCCTCCATGACCCGTTCCACCCATCCGTGGGTGGAGAATCCAGAACAACAGATTGTTTCTGGAGTACACTTTATGTATGCAATTTTGAAATCTTCATCGCCTTTAATGAGGTCTTTTATCCATAGATTCTTAGATTTAATGCCCTCTATCATATCATCATTATCATCATCACCACTGGGTACGTTACATATCATAATTTTAGGCTTAAATTTTCATTTTACGTTTACCGAAATGCTAATTTTTTTCTTTTCTGGCTCAAGGTCTCTCTTCGCTTGCTCCAACTTTTCCTTGCATGAGAAATTTACAATCCAATGTCCATCATTCGATTCTTTTGCATTTTCACCCTTTTACATTTTCAACTTGTTGGTTTTTCTTCATTATTTCTTTTTTTCTTCTCAGCTGCTTTCCTCTCATCAGTGCTGGATGTAATCACTAGAGTGTTTTCCGTGTTCTCTAGTTTCTCAGCGTAGGCCATACCTGTAGGTTTCTATACTTCTTTATCCATTACAAGAAAAGTTTCTTGATATTTTTTGAACCATCAGAGATAGCGTTTCCACTTGTTGATAAGAGTCCATGGATCATGTTCGACATTGAGTTTTCAAGTTAGGAGATTCTTTCATTTATATCCTTCTGTCCACTGTCAAATTTCTTTTGCTTCATACTTGAACTCTTTTATCACTCATTTGTCACATGTATGCATAACATGAACATTTGCCATCACCTTGAAGTCAGTGGATCTAAGTTTACAACATTCTTGATCACAGTGATACCAACGTTCACAAATGTAGCACATAATCCCATCCTAGACACGCATGGTGCCATACCCGCACATCGCTGCCTTCGCATCTGATTCTGGTGCCGAAATGACCGTGTCAGCAGAATCATTTCCTCGTGGAATTTTAGCAGTTGCCATCTTAAATTACTTGTAGCCAACACCATCTCAAATGAAAGTTACAAATCCTCCTCAGCCAATGTTGCTTTTCTTCCTCAGTTCACAATCGATAGCAAGTAATGACAGTTAGTTTTATTTAAGAACTTGTAGTCACCGTGGCTCAAACGGTAGCGTCCGCGACTCTGAGGCGTCAGGTCGAGGGTTCGCGCCCCGTCACGGTCTAAGGTTAGCAAGGGCATGCACTCAGGGTAGCGATTACATCTGCAAAAACAAGTCCTTCGCAAGAAGGCAACCGTCCTAGCCCTTGGTAGAAAAGGGAGTCCGTGACGTAAAACAGGAACAAAAAAGTGTTAAGAACCACAATTTCTGTCCATCAGTTTAAATCCACTTAAATCCACCATGACATACTAAGAATCTTTCAAGCCATCTATGCCTACATCAACACTGAAAATTCTTGGATATTCGTTACACATGTCTTAATATCCCTCACATCTGACAAGTTACAATACTCCCCATCTCTGTTTCTCTCTGCTTTCTTCGTGCCCAGTTATGATGAGGGTAGATTTAATAATCTTTAATTTTTTGTCCCGTCCTGGTGTAACAATCATAAAAGTCACATGTATCCCCATTTAAGTGGGTGTGTGCACAGACGTGTTGGAGCCGGGGGATAAATGCTGAATACATAGAGCAACGGAAGATTTTATTCACAAAAAATACTGAGTATATAAGAGGGAAAAAATTTATCTTAACAGTTTCGATGATGACAAGACTTAGTCATTTGTTGCAGGCAGGTAGAAACACTTAAAAGGTATCTTATTAAACCATATAGGAAAGTAATCCCCTTATTGTTTCTTTGATGTCGGCTACCCCCCAATTGGGGGAGATAGCCAAGGTAGATAGATAGATTTCTTTTTCCCTTCATATTACCCTAACAGTGATTAGATCTCTTAGAGGTAATAGTGTATATTTTCGTTGGCACAAAATAAAAAAACTTAGAATATATGCAAAACTCTGAGCTACTGCAGGGCCGCAGCAGCTCAGTGGTATAGTGCGCAAATCTGATAGCGATTAAAGTTGGCTCAAACCCGCCATGGGATGTTGGGAAGGGCATCAAGCCTTTATTTTCCAGCTCCAAGCTGTCTGTATCTCCCCATTCGAATGGGCTCTAATTGTCTCACACAAAACTGTGCCTTATTACCCCTTAACAAAAAGAACAGAAAGCAATTACAATGAATTTCGTAAATGGCAAGTTTAATTTTTTTTTTAATTCCTAAAGCAGTACATTTAACGTCCTATGTACCGTGTGAATATTGCAATCAAATCTTTAGATAATTTTTCTATGGCGAGGCATATCTGTAATATGCAGTTTAATTTTAAGAGCATTACATATTTATTTTTTTCTTCACAGGTGCAACAGCTCATTGCAAGAGAAGGGGCCGTAGTAGCTCAGTGGTTCAGTGTGCGAGTCTTGAAACCCCCAACTGTGATACATAAAATGATGTATCAATCATTCGATGCAAGAGGATTAAGTATTCAGGCAATGCTAGGCAAAAAGAAATGGAATCGCCTGATAACCACCGGTAAGTATTTTGATATTTTAAAGAAATAAAAAACACAAACAAAAAACCCTTCCCGTAAGCACTGATAATTGTGATGACTGTGCCATTTCATGGTGGCAATTAATCATGCAGTATGACCATCACATAAGTACATAATTGTTACATCAAACAAAGTATTATCACAATTATCCCACATAAATGTTACAAGACTGATACCAGTATTGACGTCTGTTAGGGAAAATAGAAATCATATTTAGCAAGTTATCCCCTTAACATCTGACAAGTCACAACACTACCAATTTCATCATTACACTGAAGGGGTAATTATACAATAATCCTTATATTTGGCCTCATAGGGACTTTTGGTGATGGATGCAGGGTGGTTATGGGAGGGTTTTTGTGGCAGTTTTTTTTTTTAATCCCCAGGGCGAGGTGGAGTTATGGAGGCTTATTGTGCTTTTAACTAGGTCACCCCCCTTAAAGAGGGTAATGCGGCCATTGTTTATGTATTCAGTAATATGATCCTAGTGATAGGGGTGAAAGAATATATTCCCCTCGTAGCCCGTCTTCTGTCAGAAAAAAAGTGACCACAAGATCTCACTCTTGGTTGGGAAATAGGTTTGTAATCTTATGTGTTAGTATAAGCCATTTAAAAGGCATGAAGAATTTAAGGGCTATAGTGCCATTCCTCTCCTGACTGTTTCCCTCGCTACGAAACAGCAAACAGAATGGGAGGATATACACATAGTATATTGAAGTCTCGAAGTCCCGGTGCCTCCCTTTATTTGTTCAGTTGTTGGCACTAGGCTAGCTCCAAATGGGATAGGTTTTGTATTGAGAAGAAACTAATATGAATATTTTCTTTCATGTAGCTAATCTGATATGAGGATATTTAAATAGGTGGATGTGTGTATTCAGGAATTTTGAGGAGTGATTGATCGCCCAGTAAAAACTTTCCCCTTTTAAAAATGAAAATTAGAAATTGTAGTTTATGAAAATTTGCTCCTATCATGGATGTAGGAAAAAGTTAAAACTAAATCGATACTTATTAGTTGATAATAAATTCAGGGGAAATAAAAAAAAATAGTATTCAGTATGAAAAAAAAGCCATAATTGACATAATTTTTTTTTCTTTTACAGATCAAAGTGTAGAAAGAAATCCTCTCTGCGTAAACTTGTGCTTCTCCTCTGCCAGTCTCTGTATGAAAAATTCATGGCAAATCTTCGCATTTTTGCTTATAACAGAAGTGAGAATTTAAATATAAAGAAAGATTTTAAGTAGCCTGCATATTTTGCTATTTTTGCAACATTCTCGAACCGTGACAATTGTGATTATAACATTTCTTGATGGAGGCCTTCCCTTAGATTTTGGCTAAGAATTCAGCATTTTATGCATCACAGTTAGCCCCTATTCAAGTAGGGGGGGGGGACACACATGTTGGAACCTGGGGATATATTAGGCTGGATACCCTTCAATGCCCCGCAACTGACAATGAAGTGTATGCGCCAGAAATCATGGGAAGGCCTTTTGAGAGTATATTTACTATGGTTTAGGCTATGATAGAAAAGTCATATATAATTGAACCTCTAAAAATTAGCATTACATTTTCTAGTATTTCTCAACAACCAAATATCATATAATGGAGATCATGTTATTACATAGATACAAATGTTCCTATATTTTTAGTGTATCGATTAAATGCAAGCTTGTTGCCCTCTCATAATAAACTTCATTTATATTAAATTGCTCGATGTCTTTTGAAGTACCAAATTTTAATTCATATTACTGAATCTTTCTTCAAATGACGTAAATTGTTTCATGTCTTAAAAAATTACCATGTTGTAAATTTATACAAGTAAATATTGATTAAATTGGATTGATTTATATCTTTTGAATTACTAAACGTAAATTAATTCAGCTAAATGCTGATCTTGTAATTTAAGCATTACTTAGTTATGGTATTAAACAAGGCAACATATCTTGTATAATTCCTTGGAATGAAGATATAAGAACACAACATAGCAGGAAATAAAAATAAGAGTAGATGAATAATAATGATACTATTACATTCAAGAGTTACTTCTCTTTTAATCAAGAGTAACTCCTCTTATATCCAAGAGTAACTCCTCTTATTCTCAATGACGTTTTCTGTGTAACTACTCTGAGAATGGGAGTAATTGCTCTCGGAAGCACTATAAGAGAACATCTCTTTTCTTGAGTGTCAAAAATATTCTCTTTATTAGATTTATAGAAGAGAAAGCCACCGAAAAATACTAAGGAGATGACATTATTATTCAACTATTAATTTTTTTCTCTTAAATGTATATAATGAAATATTCGAATAATAGAATATCATTTTAATTTTTCAAATAAATGAAATTCAGGGATATTATTGTATATTGACAATGTAAAGGAGGCCTACATATTCATGCCGAGACCAAAATTATTACGGAATTATTATCTGAAATGGCGTATAGAAAGGCCATGTCATAGATAGTAATAAAACTAAAGAATAATTCTATAATATGTATGTCTTCTACAAGTGCAAAATGTTTTGCATTTGAATTATGTATTTTGCTGAATAGGAGTATTTGTTGTGGTTTTAAGCAAGTCACATTTGTGACTTGTTTACTGTAATTAATATTTTCATCATCTATAGAATTGCCATTGATAAAATGAGTAACAAAAGTCCAGACATACTGGAAATAACAATGTGAAAAAAACAACAACATTATTTTCTACTATGGACCGCTGTAGCGTAGTGGTTAGAGCGCACAACTCGGGAAGTGACAGACTCGGGTCCGAACCCACCACGAAGCGTTAGGAAGGGCCATCTAACTTATTAATTCTCCAGCTCCAACCTGTCTGTCTCTTAAGGGGGGTTTACACGGTCAAACGGTTCGTCGAATGCGGTTCGACAGACAAGTGTTTGAAGTGATGTTCGAACGTGTGAACGGGGTATTTGGTTGTCGAACACATTTGTCAAACGTGTTCGACAACCAAATACCCCGTTCACACGTTCGAACATCACTTCAAACACTTGTCTGTCGAACCGCAGTTCGACGAACTGTTTGACCGTGTAAACCGCCCTTTAAACTTCTATGTCCCTCAAGGCTGCAATACAGGACGTAATTACATAGTTGTCCCCATTCGAATAGGGGTAGTTTGAGACAGGTTGGAGCTGGGGAATAACGGCTGGATGCACTTCCTAATGCAGTGGTGGGCTCGATCACGGGCTTGTCACTTTTTCTGAGTCGTGTGCTTTGTCTACTGCCCTACAGCGGTCCTTAGAAGTAAAGATTGATAATATTGTGTTTAACCCTCCCCACTTTGTATAGGTGATGAAATACTTGTCACATGTGTGTCACGTGTAAATCTGTTTTTGAAAAAGGTAGAAATAAGAATAGACACTGTAAAGAAGGTTAACTACACATTCATATATTGCTCTAAATGGGTAATGCATAATGCATAAATTGGGTAATGCATAATATATGAATTGAATTCATTTATAAATGGTACACGCGACTTGTAGTCAGCCTTCTACTACAACAAATGACTCCAGTTATTGTTTTTATCGATTTTGTATGGGGGGAGGGGTTTTATTAAGACATCCCGTGCGTCTTAAGGCACGGGATGTCTGTTTTTTTAAACCAATTCTATCGCTGTTCTCCTGCTTTGTCATAGGAGTGGAAGGTTGGATGAAACCTTCGCAACTTAGATATTTATGAATATTTCTGAATTTTCATTTTTTTTAATTTAAAAATATTTAAAAAAAAGTTTTTCTATTTTGTTTATTTTTTATTTTTTTTAGTTTATTTTTAATTTATTTTTTGTTAATCATAAGATGATGGGTATGGTATATATATTCTCTATTAATAAGCAAGAAATGTGAGCAGGGAATGTGTTACAATATTTGATATAATTGTTATTTTGTTAATGAACGCATTGATGTTTTGTTTACATTGAAAGTAATAAAGATGCCCACTAGGGGGC
>JAXCGZ010014103.1:0-35760 GCA_037179515.1 Halocaridina rubra | reverse complement strand
AAGCAATTTGTTTAATACAGGTCCAAGTGTACATGCGTTTATCAAAGCAGACTGTAGAAAGAATATTTTCCAAGCGTTTGCAATAAGTCTGAGAATATAAAATTCTGCTATATTTCATCTTGAGAATGTCTGTGACTTACTTTAATGAAACTGACCACAGAAACTTTTATATTGATTTTGATACTTAAAGGTGCTTACACAAAGGAGAGATATTGCTGTAGTATTTGAAACATATGGGTGCTTTGGCTTACAGTAATTGTGCAGAAGAAAAAGTAACTTACTTTTGCAATATATGAAGCAAGTTTTAAAATGATATTGGATTAGTGGAAGAATGAAAAAAATATATATATAAGCCATTGAAAAAGTATAAGTATTGATATACCCTTTAGAGACAGTGATTAAATAAATATACTTGCTCATTCATTGAAATATACATTTACTTTAACTCTCTGGGATCATATCATGAACCTTAGTTCTAGATAAAACTGATAAAAGTAACTCAGTCAGTGTGTCCTGAATTATCTTATTAATATGACAGAGAGGACCCGCCACGTTTGCAACTACTGTAGTGCTACATTTTCACGTTCTGTTAGTCTAAAAAGACATTTATGTACTCACAAGAAATGTGACGACACGTCTTACAAATACGGTCAGAACGAGTTCTCTTATGACTCCGATACACAAGGAGAAAGACTTCATCTCTGTAGCATTTGTGGCGTGTCTTTCAAGGGCATTGGTAATTACAGAAGACATTTATTAGTTTACTGTGAAATGACAGGTCCCTTACCACACGGGCAATGTGGGTCAACATGTCACGTTTCAGATGCAGATCAAAATCCTCATGTATGCAACACTTGCGGTAGCGGATTTCAATGCATTCATAAATTGAATAGACATATACCCTTTCATAGCAAAAATTTAGAGGACTTTTTCCAGATTGTGCATGTTCGTTGCCTAAATAAAAGTGGTGAGTATGTAAGTCATTTGAATAATGATAACAGTGTAAACAGTGTTTGTGACGAGCCGTTAACAGCAAGTAGCTCGAGTTCTGTTTTGATCAACAATGATGAAGTGAAAGAAGAGGACAGACCTCATCTGTGTCTCGTTTGTGGTATATCGTTTGACTTTGCTGAAGAGTTTGAAACGCATTTATCAAGTCATTTCGAAGTTCCTGATGACAATTTAACTGATACCCAAACTGAGCATGTAGATGACCCCTGTAGAATGGAAAAGAATACAGACTATTTAAGAAATAATGGCATAAAAAGTGAAGATTGCGATGAAGTCATAAAAGAAGAGCATGACGTAGATTCTGAACGTGTGACGAATGATGTTCTTAAGAAAGAAGAAAATTCAGGTAGTGGGGAAAAATAAAGGTAATTGTAGCATCCATACTAAAGACCTTATTTGAAGAAATATTCAGACTTATATCGACCTACTTTAGAACAAGTATTAAATTTATTAAGATCTAAACTTATACATGGCTATCATAAGCAATAGACTTTACGATATAAGAAATTGTTTACTGTTGTTTAGTTTTTTATCATTGTATGAATGATAAAGAACATTTTAATTATAATTTGATGTGATGTCATAAAAGGGAAAAAATCAGATAACCGATGGAGATTATAATGCAAGTCAAAATATATTTTTGTTTTAATATCAATAATATTAGTATATATATCTCATTAATAATATAAGAATTTGAAAGTTATGTTACTAATGTAATGACTTGGAAAGTGATAATATGCTTTTATAAGGAAAGAAAGTTATGTGTAGGAGATGATTGGGAAGAGCTGCAGAATTTAAGTTAGTGGCACAGTAAAAGTTTGAGATTTTATGTCATCGTGTCTATTCTATATTCATATAGATAGCACAATGGAGGGGGGACCACAGTAGAGTGGTGATTAGAGCACTCGTCTAGAAAGGTGACAAACCCATGATTGAGCCCACTGCAGAGCATTATGAACTTTAACCAGCCATAATTTTCCAGCTCCAACCTGTCTGTATCCCCCCCTTTTATTGGGGTTAAATAGTAGCAAATAAAACGACAAACAATGAGAGAAGTGAAAGACAGAGTATTAGGTTTGAAATTGTATGGTGGAGCAAAAAAGTAAGAGTTAAGTAGCTAACAAGTTGCTGTTTTTAGATGATACTGTCTTGGTAGCATCTGAAAGGCAAATTTACACGAAAGTTGCTTAGCAGAGACTGTGGAGAGTGGGTAGGAGATGGAGACAAAGATATATATTTTAGTATGTTTAATATACCAACTTTATAATATGCAGTGACAATCACTTGGAGATATGACTTTAGCAGGCTACCTGTTTTTAAGTATTTTAGGGACATTGTTGTTGTTTGTCGTTTTATATGTCACTATTAATTTCCTGTCATGGGGATGAAGACCAACTGATTTGAGCTGGAAATCAAGGTTGGATGCCCTTCCTAACAGCCCACGGTCTTTTTAATCATGGACCTATCACTTCCCGAGTTAAGTGCTCTGACTACTGTGCTACCACGGTCCCCTTAAGTCTTTGAGGGAAGTATGGATGAAAAAGTGCATATAGAACAAAGTTTTGAGTTGTATGTGAAAAAATTATTTTACCCAAATGGTGATCAGGAGTGGAGCATTCTAGCAAATAATTATTCCAATAAATTTGGCTTACTTGCCAGTAAACTAATGAATGCAGATGATATTAAAAAAAAAAATCAAGAAAGGAGAAAGCTTTTCCATTTGTACTTTTGTTACATATTTCTTTGGTTACCATCCCATATTCTTGAATATACAATACTACATTTACTTTTCTTATTTACATCTTGCATTAATTAAAGTTTAGCATGAATTGTACTCATAATTTCTCTTCTGTCAGGTTCTTGTTTAAGCTGCAAGAGTGGTCAGAAGAATAACGCCGAATACATATCATCGAAAATTGCTATTGAAGATTCTACTCATCAAAATAATATTGCAAGCAATATGTTGACGAATATACCTATGTATTTTGGGCTTCTCCTTGGGTACACAAAAATTCTACAGTATACCTAGCTTTTTCGATTTAACGTCTTGACTTCCTGTGCTTTCTGTTTTATGTCGCAATTAATCCCCATTCGAATAGGGATGGATATAGACAGGTTGCAGCTGGGGAAATAAAGGTGGATGCCCTTACTAACACCCAGTAGTGGGCTCAAACGCGGTTTTGTCTCTTCTTGAGTCGAGCACTCTATCACTGCACTCCCCAACGTTTTGACTCCTATAAGTGCCTTACTTTGTTCTGGAAGAAAACTTCCCTCCGCAAGATGTCCATGAGATCAATTTCATGAATATGAAGAAAAAGAATTTCAGTATACAGATAAATAAGAAAAGGTTTGTGCATAATTTTTACATGTAAGGTATTATATGATAAGGGAGAAATATCTATGTCGAGAAGAGTGCAGTGAAGGTAGCTATTACAATTTTAGCTTTTCTTAGGAAATAGAAGAGGAATATGCAAGAGAACAGATACAAGAATTGCAATATTATTGTCCAAAATAATATTAAGCTCAACAGTTCGAAAAAGAGGGATAACATTAACACAACAGGTTGTGAGAATATGATTTTTTTTTCAAGTTCCAAATTGTTTTTGTGGAATTTAGAGCATTATGGTAAAAAGTTATTGACTCATATTAAAGTAGGTACTTGAGAAAGTAATGCTAGACATATATAAATAATGCTATTGGTAAAAAGCAAACTATAATCTGGAGGATTTAGTTTCTGAGATGAAACTTAGAATGATAAAACTGAGGTAGTTTTTTATTTCACAATATTAGTGTGTATTACAAAGACTACGCTTACATTTTCTTTTACTGGCTCTAGATATTGTTGTACAAAATGTGATTATTTCATTGCCTTTTAGATATGCATTGACTTGACAAATTAATGAGACTGGAATGTTTTGTAAATTGTAACATTGGCTTGTCTGTCGCTTATATGCAAGTCATGCCTTATCTACTTGTATTCTTAGTACCTGATATGGATTGTGTATTTAATTTGCAATGGGTATTATAAGTAAATTTTTAAATAGGTTTTTATGTAGACTTAATGTTTAATATGGCCTAGCTGTCTTGTTGAAGAGTGATGATGTTTCAATAGAGGGTTACCCAGCTTAAGCTAGCTTTGGACGGTTGATTTTCTGTCTCCTTGTGTGTATGAAACTGAAACATTTATGCATTTCTCTTATCTTAAGTTTAGATATGTGTTTTCTTGATATATAGCAATGTCTTATTAATCTGAAGTTTACATAATGCATTCAGTTAAAGGATTTTACAGTAATACCCTTTGTGTTATATCCTTTTTAATGAGTGTGACACCAGGATGGGCCAACAAAATTGCTCTTTTCTTTTATTTATTTTTTATAAGAAATAGTAGCAGCTTAGGGACAAGGCAGAAATAAGAGAATGACAAACAAGATGAAAAAATTAAACTAGCAGATTAGGAAAAATAAATAAATAAATGAAATATATATATATATATATATATATATATATATATATATATATATATATATATATATATATATATATATATATATATATATATATATATATATATATATATATATATATATATATATATATATATATATATATATATATATATATATATATATATATATATATAATATATATATATATATATATATATATATATATATATATATATATATATATATATATATATATATATATATATATATATATATATATATATATATATATATATATATATATATATATATATATATACATACATACATACATACATTCAGTCAGTATTTACAGTAGAAAATACCCCACCCCCTCAGATTGCAGTGATAGAAGCTCAAGGGCCGGTATTAGAGAACATCAACCTTACAGCCACAGAGGTATGCAAAGCGCTGATGGATTTAGATGTTCATAAAGCTACAGGTCCTGATGACATATCCCCTCATGTGCTTAAAAAATGCGCAAACACAATATCAGTGGCACTAAGTATCATATTTTAGGAGTCACTGGAGTCGGGGGAGATTCCAAGATGCTGGAAACAAGCAAATGTGATACCTATCTTCAAAAAGGGAAGGAGGGATACGGCTCTGAACTATAGACCAGTTTCCTTGACCAGCATAGTTTGCAAAGTTATGGAGAAACTACTAAGGAAACATATCTCTCTTCACTTGGAATCCTTCAACTTTTTGTCAGTGAGGCAACATGGCTTCAGAGAAGGTAGATCAACAGTAACAAACTTATTAGAATTTTATGATGAGGTAAGCCAAATCTTACAGGAAAGAGAGGGCTGGGCAGATTGCATATTCCTAGACTTCCAGAAAGCGTTTGACACTGTTCCACATGGGAGACTTATTAGGAAGCTGCAATCAATGGCTAGAATAGGTGGAAATGTTTTGGAATGGATAAAAACTTACTTAGAAGGAAGGGAACAGAGGGTTAGAGTAAGACACTCAGTGTCTGAATGGAGAAGAGTTAGTAGTGGAGTTCCACAGGGTTCAGTTTTAGGGCCACTTTTGTTCCTTGTATATGTAAATGACCTACCAGAGTCTAAATTCATTCATGAATATGTTTGCAGATGATGCAAAGATTGTGAAGAAAGTAAAAAACGAGAACAATGGTAGAGAACTTCAGGAGGATCTAAATAATCTGCATGAGTGGTCAGAAAAGTGGCTAATGAAATTCAATACTTCAGAATGTAAGGTAATGAGAATGGGTACAAGTGCAAGAAGGCCCAAGCTTGACTACTCGGTGGCTGGAGTACAACTTCAAGAGACAGAAAATGAGAGAGATCTAGGAGTAAACATACTGGCAGATTTGTCTCCAGAAATACATATAAATGGCATAGTAAGGGCAGCATATGCATTCTTATCAAATGTAAGGGTAGCCTTCAGGCACATGGACAAGGAAATGTTCAGAAATATTTATGTAACCTATGTGAGGCCAAAACTCGAATATGCAGTCCCCTTTTGGAATCCGCACTTGAAAAAGCACATAGCTAAGCTTGAAAAAGTTCAAAGACATGCCACGAAACTGGTGCCAGAAATACACAATCTCAGTTATGATGAGAGGCTGAGGGAATTAGACTTACCATCACTGGAAGCTAGAAGAGTGAGGGGGGATATGGTGACAGTCTTTAAATTCCTTCATGGTTATGATAGAGTGGATAGGGATCGATATTTTGATATGGCTGGCTCTAGAACTAGAGGTCATAGTTTGAAGCTTCGTAAGAAAACTTCTTTGCAGGATGTAAGGAAATACTTTTTCAGTGTAAGAGTAGTTGATAATTGGAATTGGCTAAGCGAGGAGGTAGTTAATGCTATCTCAATCCATAGTTTTAAGGACAGGTATGATAAGTATGACTAAGTCTAAAATGGAACCGATCAGGAGACGGGAAGATACGAGCTTTGGGCTCTTTCCCGTAAACACAATTAGGTAATCACATACATATATATATATATATATATATATATATATATATATATATATATATATATATATATATATATATATATATATATATTTTTTTTTTTTTTTTTTTTTTTTTTTTTTTTTTTCCAAAGAAATTCTTAGATATATTGCTTCGTTCATCATACTAATATCTTGTTGTAGAAAACAGTTTTTTTTTTTTTTATCTGTGTATGAAATATAAAAGTATTTTTCTGCAGCTGGTATGGAGGGAGGAGATATTTTTGCCAAAGGTTCTGATATATAACTTTAAGTTATATATCACTTTGCAACTAATATGTCGATTTTCCGGTTTTCTGCTGTTGTTTAATGTTAGCCACTTTTCAAGAAGAAAAGAGGATAGACCTTCCTAATAATTTTTTTTACTAATAGTAAAAATTATATATTTGCGAGAGTTAAGCCAAAATATTGTAACAAAGTTTTATGTGTTTCTTTTCTTTTACTAAACGTTTCTTTGCCACTGGATGTATAGACAGGGATATGCTGTCTATTCAGTATTTCACGAAGATTTCAGTTATGAGTGCTTGAATTATTAAGTTTGATGTCTATTATTATGAGCCTTTTATTTAGCATAAATAGAAATTTTTCAGACCTTGTATTGGATATCATCTTGTAGTTCCCCAGGCTGCCTGGCCGAACAGCCACGAGTCCCTATTTGAATGAGGCAGGACACAGACAGGTTGGGGCTGGAAATTAAGGCTGATATGGTGGTCGAAAATGTGATGGAAGATTGATGTCATAACTCTGAGTTTGCTTTCTAGTGTCTTCCATCCTGCATAGATCTGACTGATGCTTTATTCCTATTCCTGGGTGAACTCTACAGCTCATGATGGAAACTTAGTTTTAGATTTGGAATAATTTAGCAGTGTCTACATCAAACTGAATGTTAACAGGTGATGATTGGAGGTACAGACCCTTTCCCTGAAGTTCAAGACATGCTTGTGTTAGTGCATGTGAGAAGAGAGGGTTATCTTTAAGCCATGTGGTAAAAAAATAAATAAAATAAGGGCACTGGCTATTTCCTATAGTATTTTTAGCTTACTTTTTATTGATTTTCTTATTGTCTTAAAACTTATCTTCATTCTAGGGTGACCCTTGCCAGTGACACTTCATGATCTCGTATATAAGCTTTACTACCATACTTATATTTTCTTACCCTTTCTTGTTGGGAAATGCTAGGGAACGTACCAAATTACCAATGCCTGACGCATGAAATTTTAAGAAGTCTTTAGCTTCTATGGATAAGTTATTAAATTTACAAGTTTAAAAATTATTGTCCAATTGGCAGAAAGCAGTATACCGTGTAATATTTGATATTGTGTCCCTTTATCTTAAGGATATTTCAGCCACTGGTAATTTTATTGTTCTGATGCACATAAATGATATCCAAACCCACATTATATTTTTATATACAATGGCCACACTCCCCCTTGTAAGGGGGTGGCCGAGTCAAATAACTTATTCATCATAAGCCAAACATAAACAGAAGTTACAAAAAAAATTGAAGTGAGAATATAGACTAGTAGGCCAAGATTGTACTATCTCAATAATGCCGTTTTGCTAGATTACTGTTGAGAAAATTAAGAATTAATACCAAAACATCTTAGTGTGTTTATTGCACTCTACAACCCAGAATGTAATACAGATTTGTAGAAAAGGCTTTTCCCTTTAATGACGTGACAGTTTCATCTCCTAATAGTAATAAGCATTAAGGACCCAATGTACAATATACCAATTTTACTTTTTATTCCTTTAAATTAATTCACTGACTAGTACCTCCATCTTATGACTCAGCTTGTAATATGATGTTGGTTGTTCAGTCCGTGCTTTCTCACTTAGCAGAGAAATTTCCTACCTATTTTATATTTCCATTGATATTGGCGGTAACTATGAGCGCATGAAACTTGTGTTTGTCATTTTATTCATTTTCATATCGAGTAAAATTCTACTATAGCAGTGCAATTTTATATAGTAAACTTGGGTTAAATTTTTATATATAAGCAAATGTTTATTTATACACGAAAATATTTTAATTCTAGAGTTAGGAAGATATTTTTTTCCAAACCCAACATACCCTGGGAAGATGACTGAATTTAATTTTAATATGGAACGGGCTTATATACTTCTGCTCTATTACATTATCTCATATCCTCCGAAGCTACTCGATTCTCCCCTCCCTGCTATTTCCACCTTTGAGGTTTTTCTCAACTTTCGTGCACCAATTATCCTTCATTTTCCCATTGCTTGTTTTCTCGTGATTTGGTTGGCTGAGCTTCAGTTGAGCAAAACTTTTTGTAGTAGTATGAGGTTAGGCAGATTTGAAACGTGCTGAGAATTATGAAATGTATGAAAAATGAGGGGGATGAAGTAGCTCCCCCCTTAAAACCATTCCCACACATTATATGTTTTTTTTTTTCATACAGGGACTACCTAGCTTCCAGCGATCAGACTAGTTTCTACCCTCCGTTGTACTCAATTTTTCGATGTATTAATAATACCTTCAGCCTTTCCTTAGTTACACTAATCTCGTGATTTACTGGGAAAATAGTATGGAAGGCATTTTCAGGTATTGTCAGTAAATGCACTATTAGTTTAGAAATATATAGTTATTTTTTCAAGATCATAAATAACCAATGCCATCTTAGGACATTGCTAAAAGTAGGTGAAAAATCCAGGATTATAGTGTGAATATATCACTGCAGGGTCTATGTATTGATTTATTAAGACAAACGTTTACAGGAGACATATGTATTTAGCTACCTTTAAACCGTAGTTACAGACTATTCTGCCTAATATGAGAGAAGTGATGTTTCACGGCTCCAATGTGGAATTCTAGTATAGTTTTTCGTTCATATACGGTCAAATTGACGGACGGTATCTCAAGTGGTATTTATTTGGTAGAAGATACTATGTTTACATTGCTTTAGTAAGGTAACACCATCTTCCCTGTTCCATAGTTTTATTGATATTTCAACATATGTGCCCTACATAACACCCTCCCCTCTGTTCCATAGTTTTATTGATATTTCAACATATGTGGACCATATTTAGTCCCAGTCTTAGCGTTCGAACTGCTTAATTGCAATTTGTCATTATAAACTTGTTCCTCCCCTCCTTGAAAAATTGAAATTTGTATGTTCAAAATATTAAAATCTTCTCTTTGGATTCCCCCCCTCCCTCTCTATTTCTCGAGCCCCGCCCATGTCTCAGAGCCCCTCACCTTCCTCGCTGAAAGTCAAGTCACTTCCTCTGAGGATACTGCTTGAAGCAGGTAGGTATAGTCGTCTTCTGGTACTCGTGTACTTGGACATGGCGGATCGAGGGAGGTATTTTTTAACCTGTGAGACGGTAAGAATTTAACAAATTTAATTTTGATACAGTGACGCAGTCCAAAGGGATTTCTCGCACCTGCTAGTTCAGTGAACTGTGGTGGACGGGTGTGAGGGGAGTTGCCATGTGATGAAGCGGTGGGGGTAAAGCGGCTGAGGTCACCCCCCTTACAAGGGGGAATGAGGCCTATGTATGTGTATGTATCTATTTTTGTGTGGATTAACCACTAAAGATAGAGTGAGGGTGTCAGTTCATTTATATTAATAAAGATTAATTTAATATAGTTCTCACTTAGGGAAACAATATGTTTAGCTATTTTGTAAGTTATACCAACTCGTTGGTTTGTGAAGGTTAAAATTGTTTCATGTTTACTTGAAATCTGTTTCGTATTTCACCCTTGAAATTTTAACCTCTTTTGATCTTCCCCTTTTGTCGTCCTTCCCCATGCTTTCTTAACTCCTCCCTCTCGCAAGTCCCACCCTCTTTGTTCCATCCCCTAATTCATCACTCATAAATAAAGAGCTTAGCCTCGCCCCCAATGGAGTCATCTTGTCTTTAGTGATAGTTAAATTTTCAATAACTTTTTTTAATAGTAAAATACAAATTCAGATTTGTATTTTGAAACGTTTGATTTTTTTATTTGTCAATATGACAGAATTTAAAGGCTTTCGTGAGCTGTTATTAGCATTTTCTATTTTAACAGTACGGTAACACAATTCTGCATTTGTATCAATGATCTATGTGTGTGTGTGCGTATCGTTGGGAGTAGTAAAGCGTTCACACTCTTTTGCCTTATTACTGCTCCCTCCTCCCTCAGTGCAGGTAGTAGGACAAAGTGTCGAAATTTTTTTTTTTTTTTATAACTGTGACACCAGGACGGGCCAAAAAAAAAATAAATCTACCCTCATCTGGCCTGGGCACGAAGAAAACAGAGAGAATCAGAGATGGGTAGTATTGTGACTTATCAGATGTGAAGAGATAATAAGACATGTGTAACGAATATCTAAGACTATTCGGTGTTGATATATATATATATATATATATATATATATATATATATATATATATATATATATATATATATATATATATATATATATATATATATATATATATATATATATATATATATATATATATATATATATATATATATATATATTTTTTTTTTTTTTTTTTTTTTTTTTTTTTTTTTTTTTCCACACACACATCTCGGCCTTGTTGAATTTGTTCTAAAATAATTTCCATGCTGGCTTCCTCCAGCAGCAGTTTTCTTGGCAAATCTATTGCAACCCTTTCGTAAACTGACCAAAAGTTTATTTCAAACACTGGCTTCCTTTTTCTGCCCCTCTGAATGATACCCAGCCATGTAGCTTCAAAATACTGTAAAAATAAACAAATGCGAGTACTTGCAAATAATTTATAATATATGCATTATTGCGCTCATGAAGCCATGTATGCAGCCTGCGGGCTTGGATTTTACTCCACAAATATTGTCCGAAGTGAAAGAACCATCCATAAATTGTGGCTTCTGGGAAAATTTTCCTCATTGCATTGATGTCTGAGCATTCAAAATCAGCGGTGATTGACACGGGATTTAATTGCTTTTCATATAATAATTCAAAAATAGTTGAATACGTCATCTCATCTTTCTTGTCGGTAATGCAATATACTAACGGTAAGGACTTCTTTTGAGCAACAAGACCATAAATGGTATAGGGGCCGACTTAAATGTTCCATCACAGAACTATCTTCTAATAAGCCTTAAAGTGTTGATATTTTGGGTTGTCGAATATATTTTTATTTCATTTTCAGCAAGTAATGAAAATGGCTCTCTTCTCGTTGTTACAATCAAGTCTTCATATCCTTAAACGTTGAATTGCGAATTATTCTTATTGTCCGTGCAAGAGATTCCTTTTTTTTTTTTTTTTTTTTTTGGAAGCCTTCCAGCTATGCCAACTGGAATATCATTTGTGCACTGACT
Source organism: Halocaridina rubra (assembly GCA_037179515.1). Classification (NCBI taxonomy): domain Eukaryota; kingdom Metazoa; phylum Arthropoda; class Malacostraca; order Decapoda; family Atyidae; genus Halocaridina; species Halocaridina rubra. The sequence continues at coordinate 23,966 of JAXCGZ010014103.1, read as the reverse complement.
TATTATTGATTAAGGGAATTTTTCAGTGTTGAGACTTGTCTTTTAAGTTATCTATCACTTTTACGGCATCAATATGTGCACTTCATGTCCGGCTGATGGGAATACTCTTTTAATTTTCCAAATACTTTCGTCTTGAGTTATTGCTCTGCCGGCACGAAGAAAGTCGTATTTCACATTTCCAATATAAATTCGGTCACCTATCACTTAGATCCGATTTCTTAAACAGTGTTAACCTAGGATACCATATGGTTAGTTAGCTAGACACACAAATGGATATCATAAACGCATCTGACGCGGTTCTGTGTATGGCTAGGATCCCGTACGGGAGCCTAGCCATACACAGAACCGCGTCAGATGCGTTTATGAAATCCATTTGTGTGTCTAGCTAACTAACCATATGGTATCCTAGGTTTACACTGTTTAAGAAATCGGGCCTTTGTCGATGATTAGTTAACTAGATGCTTAATTATCTCTCTTCGACCCTTTAACCTTTCAACACTTTGACCTTCGACACTCTGTTTGCGCACTTCCGTGCACTGTCACCCACTTCCTCTCCTTTTCTCAACTTCGGTTACTAATTTCCTCGCTGGAATGTCTTGTCACTTTTTCACGACCCAATACCCCCATTCTTCCTTGAATTTAAGAGCCATAATTGAAGTCTCGGTCAGTGTGGGAATAATAAAATTAGAGTATTGCTTCTTTTCACTTTACTGAGGCGTAGCAGGTTCATTTTTTAAGTTTACACATGTGAATTTTAACCAAGATATAATACAAAGTCAGCTGATATCTAGTCATGCATGGTTAGTAGGAACATACTGCTTATTTCTGTACTTAAAATATCCAATAATTACAATGGAACTTCCCTGTAATATTAAATAATTTAATCAGTGACCGACACTCGTATTTTGTGCCCGAGGAAGATAAATCCTACTTCTTGGACTACAAGAGTCACTACAGCCATTTCTGTTCACGATGTTGATTTGAAAACCTTATTCGATTTGATGTTTGCACTCCAGTTCATGATAATTTTTAGCCTCGCATTATTTTTCTCATGGCTTTTTTTTTTTAAGATATTATCGTACATAATTCCCTTGTATGTTATGGCATTAGCATCTCTCACTGCATTCAGGCGCTTCTGTTATTTACTGCTATACGTATATTATCTAGTTTGATAGGCTCATTTTTGTCTGTGTTGTGTGTATTCTTTGCATGTATAGTCCGTTAAATTCTAATTTTCACTTTATAGTTACGTTTTACAGCTCATTCGAGATAATTACCGTCGGCCATTGTTAGATTCATGTTTACAACTCCTATTTCAGCTGGAGAGTAGGTGTACGTATTCTAATTATGAACTCAAGTTTTTTTTTTTTTTTTTTACTAAGCACGTGTGTGAATTTACTTGTGCTTACGAGCATGTGGCCTATGCCCGTAACTCCTCGTGTCCTGGTCGGATTCGTATTTTTACTCACTGCCCTATTCGTCCTTAAACTACGAATGTATAGGTAGCATTTACTGTTGTTTAAGGGGGGATGGAGCTCTGGACTGGTTATGAATGTCTAATAATCAGTTGAATTAAAATTTAATTTATCTTCCACTTGTCAGTAGAAGATTGTATTTAAAAGAATTGCTGTAACCTTTTCCTGTATTCTACTGTACAGTAGAATGTTAAGGTCTCGTAATCTCGATAAATTCTGAACCGGCTTTTTGCATCTAAACGCAGTCTCGATGTCCCCATTCTTGGTTTTCTCTATTTTCTCTCACCAGCTCTTAAGCTCCTCCTTTTTCTGCTCCAGTTTCCTATCTACGTCATAATTACCCCTTAGCCTAGCACCTATACCTCTGGAAGTCTCAACTGAAAGCCAATAAGGCATAAGGATATTTTTTGTTGTTCGAACATACATCCTGATTTCCCAAAGCATTTATATTAATGTACATATGCATTTTAGGGTACTGCCTCACTGACTAGTCTGTTGTACCCTAACCTAACAAGGTTAAGTTAGATTACTTTGGTGAGGTCAGGTTAGGGTACGACAGCGTCCTGACCTAACCAAACTAATCTAACCTAACCTTGTTAGATTAGACTACAGATAGCGAGGTAGAGTGCATTTTAAAGTAGCACCCATTTTAGTTTCATAATATGTATATTTAAGCTTCATTAGAACCGTATTGGACCGTTATCTCACCTATTTTGATTTCTGTTGTCATATATTTCTTGCTTCGATATTTCTTGCTTCGGCTCACCTTTATTTGTCATGAACCCACCCCCATTACCCTCCATTTATAGCTCCTCCTACCTCAAGTCCTTCCACCTTTACGCTCCTCGTCTTTGCCTTTCTCCAGATATTCTTCGCGTAACTCCGCCTCTGTACCTCTCCTCATAAAACTTCTACTCCTGGACCATATGATAGTACACCTCTGCTCTATATTGACACTTCCTTCTGTACATGTGACTGTTCATCGCCTTGAAAGTAGCCCAAGACTGTGCATAACCTTTGGAGTGTATGTACGTGTATATGTGATGAGAAATGCTGCATTGCGATTTAAGTATACATGATCAATACACTTTCTTACGTATATTGCTGATCCACCTCTTGCCTCTCACATCTTTTATACCTTGTATTTACCTCGACAAGTAAGTTGTTCTCCCAGCAGGCTTTAATTATACGTGGAATAAGGTTTGCATTACCTGTATTTATGGTGTATCCATTTTTCTCACTAAACTTATAATTTTATTATAACGGTGATTACCAGAGGAAGAAAATAATGAATTCGAATGTTTCAGGTAGATTAAGGCAGAGATATGGAAGAATGAGAAAAATATATATTGTAATCCGGCTCCAGGGGAAAATATTGAGACTCCGGTTAGTGCTATAAGCAAACAAACAAACAAAAACAAAAAAATGTATTTCCATTTTTTATGCAATGACTGTTCTTTTACAAAACTAAAAGTACACTTATAAGTAGACATGTAATTGAACTAATAAGTGAACAGATAATAATAATAATAATAATAATAATAATAATAATAATAATAATAATAATAATAATAATGAGAATAGTGATAATAAGGATACTAAAGTAGAGCATTAGTAATAAACTTCTCATTATGGAGCTATGGGGTAGTATAGTCTGTTTGTTTCTAGATATGACATTAGTTGGCATGCAGCAGTTTTTTTTTTTTAATGTTTTAGAGCAAATGGGTAGCAGGGAATTGGGACGATAGTTTGTCGCATCTTCTCAATGTTCCGGTTTTACGTCTCGGACCCCCTTTTCTACCAAGGGCTAGGACGGTTGCCTTCTTGCAAAGGACTTGATTAGGCAGATGTAATCGTTACCCTGAGTGCATAACCTCAGACCGTGCTTCTTATCACTTTCCATGTTGCCGCTGTATCATGCTTAGTCATTAATTTTTTTTTTTTTTGTACTTATATCAGTGAGGGACCTGACACGTTTCTTTTCTACTATATAACGTTCACGGAGAGTCATATTATATCTATTCATTTTTAGCTCTTTGTGTCCATGATTTCTGATTTGCATTGCCTCTTTGATGTCATTAGTTAGCCGGGGGCTAAGGGTCGGGTTATTTATTTGTTTATTTTTTTTTTTTTACAATGGGTGAGCAATTAGAATTTCAACCTGCAGATCGACGTTATTTGTGTTTAAGATACCATTAAGTACATTTTTGCTGTTGATTAATGCTTCACAAAAGATATCAGGGGTATATCTAAGAAGTGTAAATCTGAATTATTTTATCACTAATAAAATTTTTCTAGTAAGGTAAGGACTGAAAAAAAAAAAAATTACAGGTTGTTGAGAACTTCGTATGGACAAGTAGCAGCTCTTGTTATACAGCAGGGGGTGGAATTCAGTGAGGAAAGACGGGGGGTACGAAGAAGCAGTTGGATTTTATCAAGAAAGGAAGAGGCTTACAAAGACATATGACAAGAGGTGGAGCTTCAGATTAGCTTCCAACAAGGAAGAGATAGGTGCTCCCCCTCCCTCATTCATCAAGTATAAAGCTCCACCCTCTTCCCCCATTGGCCACACCTATTTCTTCCTCACTGGAAGCTTTTCATCTTGAGCTCCGCCTCTTTCATATCAGCTGAACCCTTTCCTTAATTACAAATCCCAGTACCTTATTTCTACCCCCCCCCCTTCTTTCCTCACTTGACTACCTCCTTGTGGGTATCCTGAGAGCTGCCACTTGTTCATACGGGGTTCTCAGTGACTTGTATATTTTATTACGTTTCATAATTTACCTTACTGCAGTAAATTCATATTTTTAAACAGATTAATTAAGATTTACAGTATTTAAACATACGAGTTAATGTAAGAATCTGGTGAAAATACAGTATACAAAATAGAATACTGTATTAGAAAATGGTAATGAATTTTCGTCAATTATTAGCCAACTAGTAATTGGCTACCGTTAAAGGAAACTGATATATTACATTCGTTATTAAGCAGACATTTTAAGTAACAGAAGGGGTAAACAGCTTATTCTCGTGTTATATAATGTCAAATTATTACTTTTACAGTCAGACCATGTGAAGAAAAGGAAAAAAAGTAACTTAAAAATTATATTTCAAGATATGGGGATTACCTTTACTGAGATATATTGATTACTAGTCGCAGATGTAGGTGCAATTTAAAACGAGTTTAATTTAACACACTTAACGGGCATTTTCCTGGTGTTGAGCCCGTGTTCTAGTACTTATCATCCCATACATTTAAATGTCTCAAAATATGTGTCCAACAGTTACCTGTGATGTACTTGTTTTCAACCCCTAGAAATGTTGTAAATTGGACAAACATTTGCTGAACTGTTTTAAGTTGCTGCTAGCCCTGGGTGAATCTTAGACTTTCACATCAAAATGGCACGCGCAAGTCGCACATGTCACATGGAACAAGTCATGCCACTTCCGTGTGAAAGGTTTCATGTTTTCGGAGGTTCGTTTTCAACTGGCGTGCCACGTGCGACGTGCCACTTTAGTGTGAAAGCTGCCTTAGTGTTCATAGTTTTAAGTTAATCGAAGATGAAAACGAAATGAAATGGTGAACTTTTAGTTGCCATTTTTGCAAGTTAAAGTCCTCATTAGCAATGAAACCAATATGAGAATGTACCACTGTAAAAAGAAAAAAAAATATTTGTATAGGTAAAAACACCGTCATTAATTATACGGATGTGTTTTTAAGCAGTTATAAAGGATGTTAAAGATTGTAGTCACCATGGCTCAAGCGGTAGCGTCTGCGACTCTCAGGCGTCAGGTCGAGGGTTCGCGCCCCGTCACGATCTGAGGTTAGCAAGGGCATTCACTCAGGGTAACGATTACATCTACCAAAACAAGTCCTTCGCAAGAAGGCAACCGTCCTAGCCCTTGGTAGAAAAGGGAGCCCGTATTATGTATTACCCTCAATTACATGTCTACTTATAAGTTACTTTTATTTTAAGAAGAATAACCATTGTACAAAAATGGAAATAAATGTTTGTTTGTTTGTTGCTTGTTCGTTTGTTTGCATCAAAGTCTTAATTTTTCAGCTTCAACATGTTTGTATCCATCTTCATTTGATTGGGGATGAAATAGGACATAAAATTAGGCTAAACAAGATTTTATTTAATTTCACTAGACAACGATAACTATGGGTGGGATTGACGACAACTGTGTAAATGAGTCTCAGAGTTAACTTCTTAAGAGGGCCTCTCCGAGATTATTCCAACTCAATATGGGTGAAGAAGTAAGTATTTTGTATGTGTGTGTACATGTGAGCTTAAAATAATGAAGTTAAGCTGCTTTCAAGTGCGTATATTGAGGGGAAAAGAGGTAAAATCCTGTATATCTAACAGAAACGAGAGAGAGAGAGAATGGGTAGTTTAAGGCCCGATTTCTTAAACAGTGTAAACCTAGGATACCATATTGTTAGTTAGCTAGACACACGCAAATGGATTTCATAAACGCATCTGACGCGGTTCTGTGTATGGCTAGGATCCCGTACGGGATCCTAGCCATACACAGAACCGCGTCAGATGCGTTTATGAAATCCATTTGTGTGTGTCTAGCTAACTAACAACATGGTATCCTAGGTTTACACTGTTTAAGAAATCGGGCCTTAAACTACCCATTTAGAACCTATCTCATATTTGACCCTATTTAATAGTGTACTACTAAAAATAATACCAATATACACAGTTAATTTTAACTATCTCATAATCATGGATATTTTTGAAACTATTTCGTGATTTATTTTGTCTAATCACATTCAAACAGAATGTAATAGCATTACATGCTGGAAGGGTATCTACCATTCCTTGTTCAGTCCTCAGTGAGAATAGGGTTAATAACCGTTATATGCTACGGCGGTCTCCCGGCTACTGTACATAAAATTTTTGCACATGCCACATACGTTATGAATAATCTTTCGGGTAGTTCACAGTTTTGCGGGCCATGCCGCTCAACGATCTCACCCCTCCGCTCAAGTAAGTAGTTCGACCCTAACCTGTATGATGGAGGGGGTTCCAGGAAGGCTAAGCCCCCCTGGCTAAGAGGTTAGGTAAGTATTTTTTGCCAAGATAGTAAAAATTTGTTTTGTATGCCTATTGTCGCCGTTTTTGTTGTGTGCTCATTCGCCAGTTCTCTAGTTAAGAGCCTAGCGCCAGCTATTGGTAGGTTTTGAACATTGGTATGGCCTGCAAAACTGTAGGTGTTCCAATCTTTCCTTGGGAGCACTTCGTTATTTGTATATGTCACTCATAATTGTCATCTGTAAGTTTTACGTTAAGGTAGATTAAAAGGTAAACTTTTCTATTTATTATGAAGTACTAATTCTTTACTTCACTGTATTATTAATTCTTTACTTCACTGTGCTACAAGGTACGGTGTGGAGATTTGTAGCTCGCGGATTGGACGATGCAATGCCTTCTTCTTCCTATCAACCTCCAGACTTTGGAACTCTTCCTCCTTCTGTCTTCCCTGATTTTTATAACCTATCTTCCTTCAAAAAGCGGACCTATCGTCATCTCAGGGCCTAATCTTGCCATGTCGCTAGGTTCTCAGTACTTCGACTACTCGTTCAGCTTGTCCTGTTCCTATTGTATAACATTCCCCTATTTCTGCCTTGTCCAATGCCGTTCACTTTTTCTTCGTCTTAATATTTTCTTCATGCCCGGGCCTGATAAGGTTAATTTTCTTTCCTGGCCCAGTGTCACACTCAAAAAAGGCCTTCAAGTCACCTTTGGTTCATCTCGAGTCCAATTCATATCCAACATCAAGACAGACAAGTTGCTCATCCCTCAGTATTTTGATTCCATTTTCATGAATTGAATCCACGTAAATTTGATGTGTCAGTATCCAATTTGGAGCTTTCTTGATTTAATTCCGGAGTAATATTTTATATGGTAAATATTTATGATTTAACCCGTCGCCCCTTAGACGAGATATTTACTTTATCCAATGATTTTTTTTCATGTTTTTGAACGACTGACCTTCAAAAACATTGAAAACTATTCTTAACGTAACCTAACCTAAAAATTAGAAATTTACGACGATTTTTGGTCAGATTCGTTCAAAAATATATATAAATAGGCAACGGATTTTAAATAGAAAAAATAAAAAGAACCACTAATTTGTTATATATCCTGATTAAATTACCACATTGTTATATGTGGATGCATAAAAAAAATTTTCCCCTGGTTGGGACTCGACCCTAGGGCACAGCATCGGTGTGCAGATACACTTATCGTAGTTTAGTCAGTACTCTATGGTAACAATCATACATCTAAGCTTAAAATACAAATAAGACAATAATATGACACCAAAGCCGTGGAGGTGAGGAGGTAGGCTAAGAGGGTTAAATTCCAATTTTTTGAAAAAAAAAATACAAATTTAGACAGAAATTAATAAACTTAATAGAATCAAGTGAAGAAATAAATTGTTCCATAGTGTAGAAGGATTTTTTTTGTAACAATTCCATTATGTAATATAAAATCTAACCTAACTTAATTAACCTAACAACTTCCACAAAAAGCATCAGAGAGGTAAGGATATATTCGTTTGCCACACCCCAAAGAGACCCAAGAAAGATCGTTATTCACCACCTTTCGCCAGCTACCTCGGGGCGTTAGGAAAGGCATCCTGTCTTCATTCCTAGTCGGGAGAATGACTTAATGACCTAGCATTGGTAAGGATAATAATCCTCGTTTTATCTATCACTGTTAATCCCCATTACGAGATGGACAGACAGTATGGCTGGGAAGCTAAGATTGGATTGGATACCCTTCCTAATGCCCAACGGTGGTCTCAATCGCTGATCTGTCAATTCTGGAGTTGATCACCGATCACTTGGGTACCTTGGCCCTTATTCGCACAGATATTTAAGTCAATTCAAAAATAAAAACTTACTTATTTTGCACCTTTTGAAGGCCGCAGTAGCATAGTGGTTAGAATATTAGACTCGCGATATAACAGACAAGCGATCGCGTCCATTGGGGGGCGTTACGAAAAACATCCAATCTTAACTCCCAGCTCTAATCTGTGTGCGCCCACATAAGCGGGATAAATAGAGACATAATGCAAAAAATTAAATTGTACCCGTTCACTTCCTAATTAGTCTTATATTGTTATTGCGATTTTTTTTATCAGTGCCTGGTTATACTCACTATTCATACTTGATAATTTCATAACATGTTTAGAAGTTTTACGTACTAAATTTTCTTTAAAAAGTAAAACAAACAAAAAATTTAATTTCACTTTCTTTCAGTAGACCTTACCGCAGTAACGATTAGAATTAGACTGAGTCGGTTCTTGGTTTAATAAATGTAAAAGTATATACAATTAAAAAAGAAAAAAAATCTAGCCCAGTCACCCGAAAATAGCCAGATAGACAAGGTAGGCAGTATTACAAAATGAACTAATCAACCAAATAGCCTCAAAATAGTTGAATAGATACGAGACAGTATGCTACTAGTTGATATAATAAATACCTAGATAAACAACTAGGCAGTGCTACAAAATGAAATAATTGGCCAAATAGCCTCAAAATAGCTGAATAGATACGATACTGTATGCTACTAGTTGAAATAATTAGCAAATTCACTTCAAAATAGCTAAATGGAGACTATAGGCAGTATTACAAAATGAAAGAATTAGCCAGTTCACAGCAAAATAGTTAATTAGATACAGAAGACAGCATTACAAATTGAAATGAGTAGCCAGTTCACCTCAATATATAGCTGAATGGTTAAGAGGCAATACTACCATTTTTTTTTTTTAAATGTGACACCGGGACAGGCAGAAACTGCCCTCATCAACAAAGGCCCGGCACGAGAAAATACCAAGACGAAGGAAAAGAAAAAGGTTAAGGGCAAGTCACCGACCAATCCGCGAGCTACAGATCTCCACACAGTACCTGTGAGATGAGGCTGCTTGGCGAGTGTTACGCGGCCTCGGCAGTGGAGGAGGGATGCAACTCGCCAACTCATCAGAGCAGCGATGGAAGTAGTAGCAATAGAAAAGCGAAAGGGAAGATACCTTAAGGCGAAGAGAGAGAGAATCCAGGTTAGAAGTAAGAGAAGGATCATTAATGAGTCTGACTGCCTTAGATTCAACCCTATCAAGAAGATAAGTAAAGGAAGAAGCACCCCAGATGTGTGAGCAGTATTCTAAGCAGGGACGGATAAGACCTTTGTAAATTTTAAGTAAATGCAATGAGGAAAAGTAATAACGAAAACGAAACAAAACCCCAAATTTTTTGGATGAAGATTTAGAAATTTGGATTATGTAATTACCCAATTCACCTCGGTACTGTAGGCACTGTGCCACATATAGATAATTAGCAAATTCACTTCAAATAGGCAAAATGAATAAGCTAGATAATTTAATTTAAAGATATGATTATCTCCCCATAGTCATCTCAAATTACCCAAATGGATACAACGGATTTTATAAAATTTTTACAATTCAACAAAACATATTTACATGAATAGAATAAAACTATATAGAATATTGAATGCTGAATTAAGTATTGGTAGTCTCTCTCTCTCTCTCTCTCTCTCTCTCTCTCTCTCTCTCTCTCTCTCTCTCTCTCTCTCTATATATATATATATATATATATATATATATATATATATATATATATATATATATATATATATATATATATATATATATATATTTTTTTTTTTTTTTTTTTTTTTTTTTTCCAGCAGTTTCTCTTCTAGTAACATTTCTGAGACATAAATTTCATGAATTATATGACAAACGTTTCATAAGTACGTTGTCCCATGGCAACAACCGCCCGTTGCTATACTACAGCTGAAGGGTCTTGTGGACTTAACTAGGACTGTCCAGGACAGTTTAATGTTAAGTCTTCCTTCAGTTACGGTTCTCTTTCTAGCCTACATCAACACCGAATTTTCTTGTATATTCGTTACACATGTCTTATTATCTCTTCACATCTGACAAGTCACAATACTCCCCATCTCTGTTTCTCTCTATGTTTTCTTCGTGCCCAGGCCCGATTAGGGTCGATATTTTCCCCCGTCCTGGTGTCACAATCATAAAACAAAAAATAAAGAAATACTGAAAACAACAAAGTCATATCACATAGCGTTTTATGAAGTTTCTAAAACCCTTTTCTATTTGCCATTGGAATATGTGTGTATGCATTTGTAGTTCAATATTGACAAGATATCAAGATTACCACAATATCATTTAAGGTAACAAAATAGGCCAAAGTCATTAATTTTCAAGCAATTTTTATGTATCGAAATTGAACAGATCAAAAGTATCACATTAGACGAAAAAGGCGGCAATACAGAGTCAGTGTTGCCATAAAACCAAAACAACGTACAGTTCGTTATGACAAAAAGAAGCAAAATTAAGGGATCAGTTTAGAACAACAAAATTATTAATAAATAAAGTGAAAATATATATGTCAATTAATAAATAAATTAATATATAAATAAAGAAGACATATATCATACCACTACAACACTCCAAATAAAGAAAGAAAATACACTATGCCACTACAACACTCCCCTGCCAGTACAGGAGTACATTAGTTTTTAACACTGATAATAGAAAATATAGATATATAATATATATGTGGAGACATAGATACAAAAATACAAATTAATAATATACATAATCAGGGTTACGATTAAATCTAACTCGACGTGATTTCGTAACAACAGATTGAGGTATTTTCTCTTCAATAACATCTTCATTATCAATATTTTCAGGAATAGATGCACTACTAGGAATTAATGTATCAGAATCTGTGTCATTTGTGGAATTAGAATAAAAAAATCATTATTTACACTTGGTTCAATCACATCAGAATTGACAGCTTCTGGCACAGAATCATTATTTACAGTGGGTTCTGTCTCATTAGAACTGATAGTTTTTGGTATTGAGGCGGGTTTCAATCTATCTACAGATACAGTAGTTAAATTTCCAGAAAGCTGACGTAGAATAAAATATTTATCACCACGTTCCACAACTTCAAGTGGACCAAAGTAGGGAGCCTCTAAAGGGCGACATACACGATCCACTCTAACCCAAACATGTGTACATGATTCAAGATCTTTTGGAACATACGGTTTAACAGAGGATGAATGAGGGTATCCATAAGAAGATTCAGAAAAATCTAATTGACGCATCCGAGACTCAAATTCAGAGACAATTCCTTTTTGTTGTGCAAAAGAAGGAATTTCAGTTGTTACCATGATTTTAGGACTAAGTACCATACTTCCTGTTACCAAAGTAAATGGAAAAACTCCAGACTCTGTGGGGACACCTCTTAAACCTAAAAGTACTATTGGTAAAGAAGCAAGCCAATCATCTTTACACGCCATCAGAGATACTTTCAATACTCTATGTGATCTTTCAACCATGCCATTGGATTGAGGGTGATATGAAGTGGTACGCAGTCTATGAAATCCAATTATAGAGGAAAGTTGCTGAAATAATGCAGATTCAAACTGAGCACCTCTATCAGTAAAAACATATAATGGCACTCCAAAACGAGATACCCTACCTTTAATAAAAGCAAAAGCAACAGTGGTAGCAGAAATATCTGTGATGGGGATGGCTTCCAACCATCTAGTAGATCTGTCAATACAGGTAAGAACATATTGTTCTGGTGCTGTAAAAGACTGGCCAGGGACTTTACTAGGAGGGAGATGACCAACAATATCTAAATGTACAAATTCAAATCTCCCAAAAGGTGCTGTAAAATTTGTAATAGGAACACGGGTATGGCGGTGCACTTTAACCTGCTGACAAGAAGTACACTCTTTAGTCCAACTTCGAATATCTCGATCCATATTAGGCCAAAAGTACCTAGCTTTGATAAGGCGCAACGTACCTTTGACTCCTGGATGTGAAATGTTATGCATAAGTTGAAATACTGATTTACGACAAGCTAAGGGAAGAAATGGTCTCGGATGGGGTGTTGACACGTCACAATATAAGTCATGATTCTGAATTTTGAAAATTTTCAATCTCTCTTTGTAATTAAGAATTTCTGTGTCAGTGGATTGGCTGTCAGCTATACTGGTTAAATCATGTAAGTCCACTGAGACAGAAAATACAGGTAATGGTCTGGAAAGACAATCTGCTACAACATTGTCCGCACCCTTGATATGTACAACATCTGATATACACTCGCTAATTAAAGACCAATATCGTTGCTGTCTATCTGACTTGGCTGTATGAGGATTCTTAAATGCAAAAACAAGGGGTTTATGATCAGTAAATAAGACTGTTTCACGTCCTTCAATTACATGCTTAAATTTTAGTACAGCCAGATACGCAGCAAGCAGTTCTCGGTCAAAAGTAGAATAACACCTATGAGTTTCTGATAATTTCTTTGAAAAGAATTCAATAGGGACAAATTTACCATCCTGGATTTGGTGTAACGCAGCTCCAGCTGTCACTTGGGAACAATCAGTCACCAGATGCAGTGGAGAATTACACTTACTAGTGAAATATGCAATGGTGCAAGCATTGTTAAGTGACTCTTTAGCACTTTCAAAGGCAGATTCTGCTTCCGAATTCCATACTAGTTCTTTAGATTTAGGTTGTAATCTAATTAATTCGGTCAAAGGATATACAACATCAGCAAAATGCGGTACCATTTGTCTATTGTAATTGAGCATTCCTATAAACCTACGTAAGGCAGCAGAATCTGCTGGCTTAGGAAAATCAACAATATCTGTCTGTTTATGAGAACCAGGTTTTAAACCATTAGCAGTGATCAAATATCCTAAATATTCTATTTCATTTTTAAAGAATTCACATTTATCAATAGAAATTTTAAGATTATTAGAGCTTAGGATTTCATATACTAGAGACAAATGTTTCTTGTGCTCTTCTGTATTCTCTGAAAATATCAGAATATCATCCAGGTAAATGAATACAAAATCAAGGTTTCTAAATAAATTGTCCATCAAACGTTGAAAAGTGGCAGGGGCATTCCGAAGACCATAAGGCATATATAAATATTCAAATAGCCCAAAGGGTGTGGTTACTGCTGTCTTTTCAACATCTGAAGGATTCATAGGGATCTGGTGATAGGCTTTTAACAAATCAATATTACTGAATATCTTTTTCTTGTAAAGCTTTAATGACACACTACTAATATGTGGTAAAGGATATTTATCTGGCTTGGTCAAAGTATTAAGTTGCCTAAAATCACCACATACTCTCCACTCTCCTGGCTTAGGTTTAGGAACTAAATGAATGAGTGCAGCCCAAGGTGATTTAGAGGGTTGTACAATTCCCATATCCAACAACTGCTTAAATGCTTCCTTGGCGGCAGAATATTTGTCTGGAGCCAACGGACAACATCTAGCAAATGTCGGAGGAGAACTCCCTGTATCTATATAATGAAAAACATTAGAATTCTTGAAAGAATTATTAGCTGTAAGAGGCTTAAAACAGGACAAGAGTGAGGGAAAATCTTGGAACAACTGTTGTACAGAATTAGGTAAATAGTTCAAATTATTAATCACATAAGAAACATTATGATTTGCAATATCACCTTTTACAGAACATTGTGTTATATTGCCATGTAAAGTTTTATTCTTACAATCAATAAACAATCCAAAATTGCAAAGAAAATCATTACCTAATAAAGGTGTACATACATCTGCAACAACAAATGTCCAGTTAAGTCGACGGCGCAACTGCCGAATATCAAGGTCAAGAATAATTTCACCATAAACTTTTATTGACTCACCAGTGGCTGTAGAAATATTAACTGCTGTTGGCTTTAATAAAATTTCTGAAACATACTTATATGGAATAATGGAGACTGCAGCTCCTGTATCCACAGTGAAGACCATGTCACTACAACCAATTTTGGCTACAACCTGTGGAAGTGGCAAAACAGAAGTGGCCGTAGCTACAATTTTCTCTTCTGTCTGCTTTATTAGTTTTCCGAACTAGGAAAATTCCGTGCGGGCGACGAGGACCTAGACATTGATGCTGGGGACGGCGCTCTAGAAGAATCCTTCATCTGGATATTTTGAGATTTATTCGGCCATTGGCACCACGGCTTGCACCATTTAGCCCGAGTTCCATAATATAAATGGGCACGACAAACTTTTGGACGTTGATTTTGATGGAACGGTTGCACTCCTAGGCCTACAGGTGGATTCTTGGAAATTGATACATACTGGGATGTACTAGCTTGACGAGAAACTGACGACTGATCAACAACATTGATGGGCTTAGCCCTATTATTATTTTTGAGAAAATACAACTAGTTCATCTGCAAGCTTGCCTAAAGCTGGTAAATCCATATTTTGCTGAGAGGCTAAAACTGCCGAAATACTACTGGGAACTGCTTGCAAGAATTTGTTTCACTAGGTCATCTGTTACTCCTAATTTAGAAGCAGTTCTGCGAATTTCTTCTAAATAAACTGAAGGCTTGCCATGCATTACTGTATTACTTATCAAATCATTGATAAGTTCAGGCTTGGTCTGTTCAAAAAGATTTGTGAGGTATGCTTTAATTATATCATAGTCTCTCCTATTTAAAGTGTCTTGGGGAACACGTTCTACAACAGTAGGGGGCAAGGCAGATAACACATGGAAAAATTTTGTTTCACTGGATTTCACATTAGCTAAGCCAAATTGAGCTTCAAGAATAGAAAACCACCCTGAAACGCAGGTGTCCATGAATGCAGGGGCTTTCACTGCTATGTGCCTGACAGCACTAGACTTATCATCATCAGAATCGGGCATTGTTTATGACAGCTTATCTTGGAGTACAAATACTGAAAGAAACCTAGGCCTTGCCTACCGGTATGATGCTGAAGAAATTTTGTCACTTAGGCCTATCTTGTCAATTACAAATAGCTTGTCACTCCTATCTTGTCACTCCTATATCTTGTCACTCCGGGGTCACCACTTTGTAGTTCAATGTTGACAAGATAGCAAGATTACCACAATATCATTTACAGTAACAAAATAGGCCAAAGTCATTAATTTTCAAGCAATTTTTATGTATCGAAAATGAACAGACCAAAAGTATTACATTAGACGAAAAAGGCGGCAATACAGAGTCAGTGTTGCCATAAAACCAAAACAACGTACAGTTCGTTATGACAAAAAGAAGCAAAATTAAGGGAATAGTTTAGAACAACAACAAAATTATAAATAAATAAAGTGAAAATATATATATCAATTAATAAATAAATTAATATATAAATAAAGAAGACATATATCATACCACTACAACACTCCAAATAAAGAAAGAAAATACACTATGCCACTACACATTCACAGACGGACTGAAGTGTCATTTCCACGAAATAAATTATTTTACCGACTAATTTACTGAAATTTAGTAACAATATTTTTCCTTTAGGTTAAAAAAGATCTTATTTAAAGTGTCATTATTAATTCTCCAATATGGGGTGGACACATACAGTTTGGCTGGGGTATTAAGGTTGAATGCCCTTCCTTTGCACCCCACGGTGGGCCCGATCGCGTATTTATCAACTCTTAAGCCAAGCATTCTGCTCAGTCGGCCACAGTGGGAAACACTCCCCCCCCCCGTGTTTCTTTGATAAGTTTCCTTAAAACCCAGATGTTAGACTCTGGCTAAATTCCCCCACTAAAAATTACATTTAACACGCGAAAACCTCTAAATTGCTCATACTATAGCTACATATACATACACGATAGCCGCAATCCCTTTGGTAAGGGAGGTGGCCGAGTCAAAGCACACATATTCACCTAAAGCTAATATGCGTTAATTACGCCTTTTAGCTATAGAGTTCACCACAGAACACTATAACTACTATCGTTAAATGTTTACTTTCACACTCCAGTTAATTAAAACAAAAATACGAAATTTTGAAAAACTAAAAACATATAAAACTACTAAAAAAAAAAAAAACAATAATTTCAATAATCAACTCACTTCTCAACTGGTATGAGCTAATTTAGCCATCATAATATAATGAATTTCATAAGATATTTTCCTAAGTGTGAGGCGTGAATTAACATATACCAATAAGAGCCAGTCTTGAAAATGAAATCGCTAAATTGACAATACTTCATAATACTATGAAATAATAATAATAACAATAATAATAATAATAATAATAATAATGATAATAATATATTATATATTACATATATTATATTTATATTTATAATATACAGTATTTACCTTGGCATTTTCCCCCATTTGGGAGGTAGCCGACAACAAGAACAAGCAAAATAACAACGTGTGGTTACGCTTCGTTCTACTATCAATGACACGGGATTTGGCCAAGGGTTTGGATGGTACTGCAGGAGTGCGACATCCCATCCTCCCCCCTCTTCCACAACTTACATCGCTTCATACTACCAAATCCCCTACTGCCCCTACCACAGGTTGCCTCTACAAGGCACTCTATGATGACAGCAGATGCCAATCAGAACTGCGTCACAATCATTCACCACTCATTTCTATTTCTAGCATGCTCACTTGCCTCCCTAACATCCATTCTCCTATCATTCAAGGCCCTCCTTACTCCATCCATCCACCACAACCTAGGCCTCCCTCTGGCATTTCTCCCATCAACTTCCGATTTCATTACCTTTTTCAGTTGTGGTTCATTATCCATCCTCTCTACTTGACCAAACCATCTCAAAACATTTATATCTACTCTAGCTGCCAAACTCTCCTCACGCCCATTCTCCCTCTCACTTCTTCGTTCCTAACCCTATCCAACCGTGATACACCAATCATATTCCTCAGACATTTCATCTCAAACACATTCAGTTTCTGTCTCTGTTTCTTTCATACCCCATAACTCTGAGCCATACATTACTGTTGGCACAACCACTTTCTCATACAAAATTTTCTTAACATTCATTCCCAGCCCTCTAATCTTCATTACTCCCTTCAATGCACCAAACACTTTGCATCCTTCATTCACTCTGTAACGCACATCTGCTTGCACTCCACCATTTGCAGCTATAACTGAGCCTAAATATATGAACTGGTCTACTTCCTCAGGTGCCTCTCCATTCAACATAACATTCAGCATAGCACCATCCTCTTTTCTTGTATACCTCATAACCTTACTCTTTCCCACATTCACTCGTAACTTCCTTCTCTCACACACCCTTCCAAATTCTGTCACTAACGGACACAGCTTACTCTCAGAGTCTGCCACCACCACAGTATCATCTGCAAACAGCAACTGATTCAACTCCCACTCATTTTCATTCCTATCTACAAGCTTCAATCCGCGACCAAGTACTCGAGCATTTACCTCTCTTACCACTCCATCCGTATACAAATTGAACAGCCACGGTGACATCACGCATCCCTGTCTCAACCCCACTCTCACTGCAAACCACACTTACTTCATTCCCCACACTAACACGAGCTTTAATGCCCACATATAAACTCTTCACTGCTCGTAACAACAGCAACAACAACAATAATAATAATAAGAATAAGAATAATAATAATATTGATAATAATAATAATAATAATAATAATAATAAATAATAATAATAATAATAATAATAATAATAATAATCATCATCATCATCATCATTCTAGATACTAATAAGAATATTCAAAATAAATAAATTATTCTTATTTGGGAACTTTTTTCCCCAAGGAGCGAGAAGGAGTGGTTGATGTATATATGGATTGAGGTGAATGCGTATTCCTTGGCTCGGCCTCCCTCCCCCTTTTACTAGGGGGAAATGAGGCTGTGTATATGAATGTATTCTTATGTATATAATTCGGGGATTCTAGGTAACAGTATTTAAATTTTATTGACTATAGGACTTGAACAGTTATTTATCCTTAAGTAATATTAAACTGTTTCATTAGGTGCCTTTAGCCTGTTGCTGTGAATTCAGACACAAAATAAATTATTATAGTTATACAGTATTTCATAATGTGAATGGAGACTGCTGTATCGCAGTTGTTAAAGTACTCGACTTGGGAAGTAACAATTCCGTATTTGACCCTACCACGGTTAAAGGAAGGGTACCAAGCCATAATTCACCAGCTCCAATTTGTCATATTTCAACCCCATTCCAGTGCGGATTAAGTGATATACATAATGGCAGACAGCAACATAATGATACTAATATTAGTAAGCCTTTTTAAAAGCCAACTTAAAAGTATATAAAAGATACTTTTTTAGCACATAATAAGACATTATGTTACTGAACGTATTTATTCTCCTTTTCTAAATATTTTGCAAGTGAAGAATCTTTTTAGAAACAGATTTTATATTTTACCAATACCTGCAGAACAAGCCACCTCAACTGAATGCCGGCATAAACCCCAGGTAAGTGCCTGTGCCAAGCCTAGATATGTGAGAGGGTGTAAGGAAGGGCATCTGGCCATAAAACTTGGAGCCCAAAAGATAATGCTAAATTCCAAGAAGTGAAAGTGGCAACCTCATATAATCACGGGAATAACTGGTGATAAGATCCCATTATTGAATTTACATAACACTAAGAAAAAGTAAAGGGTTGGTGTCTGGAAGACAATAAGCCATAAAAGCCAAACATTAGCCTCAAGGACTAGGGAGAACCAAAGACCTTATATGAAGATGAAAAGCTGCTGACAGAATCGAAGATCCTCACCAGAATCAAACATATTTGGTATACAAGTATAATTTTTCTTATTCTGCCTTGTCCTTAAACTTCTATTTTTTTTTTCACCTTGATGTTTTCTTGGTGCCCGGGCCTTATAATGTCAATTTTCTTACCTGCCCCAGTATAATATTTATATAAAAATAAAGATATTAAAATATAGTTCAATACTCTTATCTTCTCCGGGAGCTGATGTAGAGCACTAGTTAAGACATTCTTCTCAGGAAGTGACAAACCCAAGTTCCAGGCCAGCTGTGGGATTTTAAGAAGGCCATTCAGCTTTAAAATCCCAGCTCCAACCTGTCTAGTGATACAAAACGGCAAACAACTACCCTTCTCTTTTCCCAAAATCAAGCATAGCGTATACCTCTGAAAGTTACAGTATATTGATGCTTACAAACCTCATAGTAGTGCATTCCTTCAAGTAGTTCCTAATATTGCTGTTTTTTTGTCACTATTAATCCACATTCAAGTGGGGGTAGACAGACAAGTTGGAGCTGGGTGTTACTATGTTAGGACGTACTGGAGATAAGTCGAGAATGGCGACATCGCTCAGTCAGTAATTCCTGTCATTGTAGGAAGCTAAGTGATAACACTCTATGATGAGTCAATAGTGAAACAGTACATATCTGCATGTGCTCAGGCTTCAAGAAAGGATATTAGACCCTTCCTGCAAGTCGCATGAAGAATAAAATTAATCTTACTGCAAAATAATTGGTAATATTTCTACAGATCGCACTCAATGCGTTAATATAATGAGTATTAACTAAACTTTATTGAAATGAGAATTTTAAGTGTTATCCAAAACAAAAATTCCTGCTTTAATTTCTAACATTGTGGTTTGATGGGACAGGGGGCCACAGCAGCTCAGTGGTACAGCATGCGAGTCATGAAGTGACTAATGAAGGTTTGATCTCACTGCAGGGCATTAGAAAGGGCATCCAGTCATATCTCCCAGCTCCAACATGTGTCCACCCTTAATTGAATGGGACTGGATATAAATTGGTGGTTCAGTGGGATAATTAACACATTCACTTACAATCAGGTGGAAAGGTCATTGGCAACGTCTACTGTCACTAGCCTCTGGCAACTCAGCAGACAAAACAAGTACCTTATATTAATGGAAATGCATACAAATTTTAAGTATTCATTTACTAAAGCTGAGGATGTGATAGGTACAGTTGTGGAACCTGTTCTCTTTCAGCCCTGGAGAACTCCACAGGATATACAAATATATAGCACTCCAATGGGTATTAAGTGGTACTGGCGGCAATAGTTGTGCCACTGAAAACAAATATAACTAAAAGCACTATTAGCTAAATTGATTAAAAAAAAATCTGAAGAGGCCTTTCCGATCAGAAATATGCTATTGCTTTTCATCATATCATACCTAAAATGATAAAGAAATCGGTGTTAAGATCTAGGTAAAATACTACATATTTCAATGGCAAGAACATACCATTGTTTTTATTCCAAATGAAGTGACAGCGCTTTTTACCATAGGCAAAGGTTGAAGAGCAAATATGATTTCACTTACTATAAGCATATTTTTAACAAATCTTCCCTTGTGGTAGGGAAGCATGAATTCCACACTTGATTTCCAACATGCGACAAATGGCAAATAATAGGAATATTTCTGGTGTCATCAGTCTCATCATGTTACATTTATGCTTCACAATTAGTCACATGAATGGGGGTGGATACAGACAAGTTGGAGGTGGGGGATTAGGACTAAATGCCCTTCCTAACATCCCGCAGTGAGTTGGAACTAACGTTAAGTTGCTTTTCAATTTGCACAACCTACCGCTAAGCTACCTAGCCTCATTATGTCACTGCCTGACAAAATTACCATTAAGGAACCACAACAGAAATTTGTATTCAAATTGCCACACTGTATTTTTTTCCCTTGGCTTTGCAGATTGCTAAATAAAATAAAAGCGGATCCACTACAATGAGAGAAGTAAAGTGCAGTACTGTACTAGTATATCTCTAGCTTTCAATTCTGGTTGACCAATATTCAAACAAATTTAGAGGGATATATAATGGTGCCAAAATTCTGACACTGAATAAGGCAGCCTTGAAAATTAACCCTGTGTACGTAAAAAAATAAAAAATTAAGAATACCAAAGAATTATACATTCCTTCGACTAGATAATAAAATAATAGTGGCTCTCGTAAGTACTGTGAAATTATAAATTCTTTCTACTACTCGCCGGCCATTTTAGTTACTTTCCTAAGACGAAGGTTGCTGTTGATGTTCTTTAAAGATATATATAGAATTACTGGATGCATTTCTACACCTCTAGGTCCTATAAAAACCTCATTATCTGCTGAAAGATACAAAATAAAAAATCCAGTCCTCCATAAATGTCATCGTTTATTATGAATGTTTAAAAATAAGATGCATGGGAATAAACTTCATTGAAGAAGTTGCTGAATCTTAACAAAAGTTACATGCTTACAATTGGCAATTTAAAAAAAAAATTAAACAAAATAGAGTATATATACTCGTATAAATTATTCATACTACATACATAAAACATACAGCATATATACAAGAAAATGTATACTCAAGGCAATATATATGAGCAGAAAAGTAACTGGGGCCAAGAATCTCTCACAGCGAAGTTCACAAGTTTCACATCAATATCTTACAGTTCCTAACAAGAGTTCTGTAAAAGGTTACGGAGCAAAGGATACGTTCAGTTGGCTGGCTGTTTCTGAGCAGCCTATAGACTGGATATTAATAAATAAAAAATTTCAACGCTCGGCATGTTAAAATATTCACAACGTATTTACAAAGCCAAGATCTTTCCAAAGAGAATGGATTGCCATCACGGAAAGTGAGGTTGATGAATTCATATTTTCTTTGATCGTTCAATGTGTCTTGGCAAAGAAACTTCATAATACACATAAATCAATTCACTTTCTTTCAATATTGTTTCATGGAAGGTTTTTATGCTGTAGTATGATACACAAGGGTAAAGGACGTTTGCATCTTTCAGAAGTGGAAAACTCGATAGGTATTTGCTAGAGCCAGTCCCCAATGCTGTGGGATACAATGGAAAATAATGTCTCATACAAACAATACAATACAAAAACCAGGCTTGTTGAGTGCTGATTATTCCATTCTTACACAATAGCTCTCTTCATATGGTACGTACACTGAGTGCTATCCCAAAATTTTTATGTACCTTTATATTTTTGGCCAAGACAAACACACCTGTATATTAATGATTACACATGCTTAGATATTATAGGTACATAATATAGGTACCAGGAAAACGGCAAGTGCACATTTTGCACACAAAATGTTGCAAAAGTAATTTTCTCTTATGTACTCAATACCTAAAATATAAATCCAATGATCAATGAAAAAAACGACACGCATCAAGAACATGTAACTGAATTCTTTATAGCAATCACATCTGTTCAAAACTAGAGAAATATCAGCAACTCTTCATTTCAATCTTATATTCCATGT
Organism: Halocaridina rubra; assembly: GCA_037179515.1. Lineage (NCBI taxonomy): Eukaryota > Metazoa > Arthropoda > Malacostraca > Decapoda > Atyidae > Halocaridina > Halocaridina rubra. The sequence continues at coordinate 1,355 of JAXCGZ010014103.1, read as the reverse complement.
TACAAAGTAATACAAACACACTGTGCACACTTTGCAGTATGAAAAATGTCACTTCACTAAATGATTACTTAATCTAACACTGCATCTTAATTCCACTTTTATCCTAAGTACTATATCAGACCAAAAAATACACATGTTCCCAGAGCTACAATGTTACCCAAAAAAAGTACAAAAAAATAAAAAAATAAAGTGATAAATAATGTTACACCACTGAACAACTGACAAATGGGCAAAGCAAGCTTTGTCCACCAATCAAGACACTAATCACTTGTGAAATATGATCGGTTTTTCAATACTTCTGATTTAAATTCAAGAAGTGTAGAGAAATGTACCTGTACAGTGCTTGTAATCTGAAATCTTGATACAAATGCATAGATGAAGTTTAAAACAAAAAAATAAATAAAATATCCTGAAAAGAAAAACTAGACATTTATTGAGGACAAATTATATATGCAAAATAATAACAAAGATTAGGAAAATAATAAAAAATAAGGAATACACTAAATAGAAAAAGAGATTTTAGGACGCGCATTATTTTTTCCCAGGATGATCTTCTGTTCCTCCCGTGTCCGCTTCTCCTGTTCTCGTTTGATCTTCTGCCTCTCCTCATCTTTTTTCCGTTGCTCCTCCACCATCTGCAGCTGTTGTTCAGCCTACAAGATAGAAGAAAATGTTGAGTGCGATCATAAAAGCCATATATTCAACCAATACAGAGAGGGATCATTTTGGAAAAAAAAAAAATAAATAAAATAAAAAAATTGTGTAATATGTTATACATTGCATAGGTAATAACAGGCCAGCCCAAGTAACCTGTCGACATTAATAGACAAATATTCCTTCATTGTTTAGGATTGTGAATGAATGCCACACTATTCTCAGGGGCATATTTACAACTATTGAAGCGATAATTTTATAGAATTAGATACTGATTTATATCAGTATTTAATTAGGTAAAAAAAAAAAGTGCTATGGCAGTAGAGATAGGAAGAGTGCATTCAAGGGATATGAAAAAGTGGAAAAAGACTGTGTATAGGTAATGCAGGCCACAGGGATTTCTCACAATAACTAGGACAGTATGCTGGGATGGGTGGGCATGGAGGTATTGCCAAGTGGGGGCAAACAACTTGCGGCTGTCAAGCCTCACAGCAGATAACCCTTTATCCCCGAGCTAAGAGGAGTGATTGTGGTAAATGTGTGCTTTGACTTGGCCACCCCACTTTACAATGGGATTGCAGCCATTGCATCATTCCCCTATTTTTGCTTTGTCCTTAATTTTCAACTTTTTCTCCGTCTTTTGTCTTGGTTTTCTTCGTGCCCAGGGCTGATGAGGTTAATTTATTTGCCAGTCCTGTTGT
>JAXCGZ010014102.1:0-35808 GCA_037179515.1 Halocaridina rubra | reverse complement strand
TGATATGTGATTACAAAATCTGCTGATGGATATTTATGAAGTATTGAAAAGTAACTTCTATGCTCAGTATGAATTTATGTGGGATCCAAGCATCTCATCTTTACTTTCATAGCTTTATAATGTTCAGAATAGGTCTTATTTCATAGCTGTATGCTTTGTTACTTAATTCTTTTCAAAGTTATTGCAAAAATGGATGTTTACAGATTTCTTCATCAAAAAACACCATGGTATCCCGGCCAAGCGCGAGTCCAGTAAGCAGTGCAAGCATGCCTATCATCTCAACGTCCGTTCCGTCCCCAACCGTTCCCACCACGTCCACCACGGTTACTTTGTGTAGCAATGGTGGAAGTCAGAGTTGTTCTACTAAAATGGCTCCTCCACCTCAGTGCTCACCCATCTCCTCTACAACTTCGGGCGTCTATTCCAGTCCTTCAGGTCTCGCGCCTAAATCTGTGTCACAGCCATCGCAAACTTCTCGCTTTTGTTCTACTGCGAGTGGTCAGGATCATTCTCCTGTCCAAGCAAAAGCTCAACCGTCACCATATACTGGAATAACCAAGGATCAGTTGTAAGTTTTGAAGTTTTGCATAGAAAATTAAGATTAAGGACATCATTTTGCTAGGTGTCTGAGATTAGTACTTAAGAGATTAGCTATGTTCATTGGTCACCGAATATCAGATTTGTAAGAAAATTTATCTTTTAACTTGATTATTAAACTAGTATACTTACAGCTGTGCAGGAATTCTCTTGTCAGATGCCATAGAACTTGGTCCAATGTGATTATACATGGGTTGAAAAAAAAAAGTCTACTTGCACTGTAATTATACAGTGATATTCTAATTACTTCAACTTATGCTTTTTGAAAGGAAATTAAGAGAAAAGGGAAGGGAAAGAAGAGAGAAAGAATACATATCTTGTGTGCTTATGGTTGAAAGAAGTGGAGAAAAGTGAGGACTCCCATCAAGACACTAGTCACAGGAAATATAAATTAGAAATATAAGCAGTTATTAAATGTAGTTGGATTTGACCTCTTCACAAAGAGGGGGTAAGAAATAAGCTGTCAGCTAATTCACTCTGACGTAAGCCGGATTATTTATGGCAAAAACTTTTTAACTGCACCATGCAAAAGAATATACTATTGTAACTTTGGTGATTCCCCATGAGGGAGGGGGGCAAGAATACTTCCATGTTCCCTTGCACGTAAAAAAGGTAGACTGTATGGGACAGAGCAAGGGAGCTTGGATTCTTTCTTCTGTATTTTCATGTAAGTCAAGTGTATTTTGCTTTGACTTAGCCATATGGGAGGGCGTATGACCCTTGTATATATAGATAGAATTTGGTGATAAAAGCCCCCTTAGTGTACCTTTTGAATCACTTGATGACTTATTGAATCCTCCCATAAAGCTTTTATATGAAATAAAGTAGGTATCACCCCCCCCCCCAAAAAAAAAAAAAGGGAAAACAACGGATTGGAACCTCACAAAATATATGGGTATAAGATAATGAGATTCAACACTAGATATGCTCTTGTTACTTCAGCCATATTTTTCCTATTTCAGTGTTTTTCTGTCATACCTCATAAAGAATAGCAAACCTTTGGACAAGGCTGCATGTATTATATCCATAAGAGCATAGAAATACTTCCAAAAATCTGAAAAATGGTCTTGATTTATGCCAGAGACCAACTTTTAAGCTATGAAAAAACAGTAACATGTTTACTTTGACTGTTTTTTTTAATTGTCTTTGTTTTTGCACCTCCTCTTGGAGCTCTGTATGGATAACTTTAATTAAGCTGATTGTATTGGGATGTTTGGAAGGGTAGTTTTTTGTAACTTTTTGAAATAATTCATGACCCATGAATGTAGTTCATAGTCCAAGGATAAATTCCTTAGAAACTGTATGAATATCATCCAAAGTAATTCTATATATTTTAATTTATTTGACAGATTTGAGCATCAGCTTAAGACAGATCAGAATGGTGCTTTAAATCCAGATTATCGTACCCCATTCAAAAATAAAATAGATGCATGCAAACGTCTCATACGCTACCACGTGTACAGTGATAAAGGTCCAACGCAGAGGGACTTGATGGATTCTGATGTGCAGTATGACCTGCAGGCAGAATGTCTGTTAAAGAAATTCAGCAATATGAAGTACAAGTACCAATCTCTTCTACTTAAAGATAGTATGGTAAGATCTTTTTAACATAAAGTTTTTTCGAAAGTGTGAGACCAACACTTAGCTACTATATAGAGAATGTCATCCATGTGTATTGTATTGTACTGAGTGATTAATTGCATGAGTTTTCATTTTCATTAATCTTGACTGTACTGTACTGTGCACTTGCAGAAAAGATGAGAAAGACACAGGTCTTCATATAAAAAAAAATTGTACGATCAGCAAAGTACTTTGTTAGAGAGAACTTTAATATTAGTTTCGGGTGCATTACAAACATGATGTTTCTGCTGCTAATGGTTGGTAAACGCAATAAAACTTAACTCTCGTAGATCTTTATAATGTTTTTTACTCTGCCTGAATCCCTGCTCAAATTGTAAGAGGGATATTAATAAGCAAAATGCCTAAATGGGAATTGAAATTTTTGTTTTATGATTTTTCAATTGTACAAATCATTATGAATTTCACCTCATCATGATGCGTCCTTTTAAAGGAGATATTTCAGTATATTTTATCTATTATTCATTTCCCTATTATCAGTAATTAGTTAAAATTTCAAGAGCTGTCAACTAATATATTTGTTGTATATATTGTCTTTTAAATATTGGTTTCCTACCAGTATTGCTATATGCCTTTTTTTTTTAGCATTTATCTGTTTATTAAAGTGTCCATTATAAATTAAAACTTGTGATTCTCTTTCTAAACGCCATTCACTCCTTTCCAATCAGAACAATGATTAAGAGCTCATTTTAAAATATTTGCCTCTGTTACTGTTACTTTATATTGCTCAGGCACTTGCTGTCTTGATTTAAGACATATTGCTAAGTGTTTCTTTACTATTGATTTCAATAGGGAAGGTATTGTTCGTTGTGATACTACAGCTGAATGGTCTTGTGGACTTACATAAGTCTGTCTTGCACAGTTTGATGTTAAATCTTCCTTCAGTTACGGTTCTCTTTCTATGCCTACATCAACACCGTATATTCTTGGATATTCTTTACACATGTCTTATTAGCCCTTCACATCTGACAAGTCACAACATTCCCCATCTCTATTTCTCTTTGTTTTCTTCGTGCCCAGCCCTGATGAGGGTAGATTTTTTTTTTTTTTTTTTGTGCCTGTCCTGGTGTCACAATAATTAAAAAAAAAAAATGGATAACTCGCTCTATATTGAAGTTGTGGATGAAATTCATTATGAAATAATTAATAAGATTATATATATATATATATATATATATATATATATATATATATATATATATATATATATATATATATATATATATATATATATATAAATAAGCAAATAAGCACATTACATATGTGAAAACATATGTAATGTGCTTATATCTGCTATACTTAGGAATGAGTTCATTCTATCTGAATGCCACTATGTTCATATTACAGTTTGGGGAAATTATAATATGAACATAGTGGCATTCAGATAGAATGTATTCATTCCTAAGTATAGCAGATATAAGCTATAAGGTCTGTTTCATTTTAACCTTATGTGGTGTAGTTGGTATTGCCTTGGCTTTGTAATTATAAGTCCTAGGTTCAAGTCCCGGTCGGGGTAAAAAAGATTCATATTATATATATATATATATATATATATATATATATATATATATATATATATATATATATATATATATATATATATATATATAATATCAAGTAAACATATGTGAAAATATGAATCATATTCAACCTGACTGGGACTCAAACTTAAGACACATAATTACTGTGCCAAGGCACTAACAACTACACCACAGAAGGTCTGAAGGAGAAACTAACCTCACAGCTTACCTACTATGCTAGGAATGAACGCATTCTGAATGTCTTTTTATTCATATTACAGCTTCTCCCAACCTCACTGGTGGGTACGTTTTTGCATTTAATTCAAATCCTAATCTGAATAGGAATCAATAATAATCAAATAAATACATTAAGATATGTGAAAGACATGAACCATATTTAGCAAGACTGGTGAGGTAGGTTTCTCTTTTAGACCTTTTGTGGTGCAGTTGGTTGCACCTTGGCACTGTAATTATGTGTCTTAGGTTCGAGTCCCAGTCGGGTTAAATATGATTCTTATATATATCTATCTATCTACCTTGGCTGTTTCCTCCTTTAATTGGGGGGTAGCCGACATCAAGGGCAGTGATGAGGGAGCTAGCGACCGTTCAGATGGCACTGCTGGAGTGCCACAGCCCATCCTCCCGGCTCTTCCACAACCTGTGTCGCTTCACAACTGCCAACTCCTCCTACTGCCCCTACCACAGGGCTACCTCTGTAAGATGCAGCCCCGTGGTAACAGCAGATGCCCATCAGAGCTGCGTCACAATCGCTCGCCACTCATTCCTATTCCTAGCACGCTCGCTTGCTTCCCTCACATCCATCCTCCAGTCATTCAGGGCTCTCCTTACTCCATCCATCCATCCAAACCTAGGTCTCCCTCTAGCATTTCTCCCATCAACTCTCGCATTCATCACCTTTTTCAGCAGCCTTTCATCATCCATCCTTTCCACATGGCCAAACCATCTCAGAACATTCATATCTACTCTGGCTGCAATTTCTCTCCTCACACCCGTTCTTGCTCTCACCACTTCATTCCTAACCCTATCCAATCGAGATACACCAATCATACTCCTCAGGCATTTCATCTCAAACACATTTAGTTTCCGTCTCTCACTTACTTTCATACCCCATAACTCTGATCCATACATCACAGTTGGCACAACCACTTTCTCATACAAAACTTTCTTAACATTCATTTCCAACCCTCTATTCTTCATCACTCCTTCAATGCACCCAACACATTACATCCTTCATTCACTCTGTGACACACATCTGCTTCCACTCCACCATTTGCAGCTATAACCGAGCCTAAATACTTAAACTGATTAACCTCCTCAAGTGTCTCTCCATTCAACATAACATTCAATCCAGCGCCATCCTCATTTCTTGTACACCTCATAACCTCACTCTTTCCCACATTCACTCACAACTTCCTTCTCTCACACACCATTCCAAATTCTGACCCTAACTGACACAGCTTCTCCTCTGAATCTGCCACCACCACAGTATCATCTGCAAACAGCAACTGATTCAGCTCCCACTCGTTATCATCCCCATCTACTATTCTCAAACCTCGACCACGCACTCGCTCATTCACCTTTCTTACAACTCCATCAATATACAAATTGAACAGCCATGGTGACATCACACATCCCTGTCTCAGTCCCACACTCACTTCATTCCCTACCCTAACACAAGCTCTACTGCCCTCATACAAACTCTTCACTGCATGCAACAATTTACCATTAATTTTATATAATCTCAAAACATTCCACATAGCCTCTCTATCAACTCTATCATATACTTTCTCCAGATCCAAAAATGCAAAATACACATCCTTACCCTTTGCAAAATTTTTCTCACATAACTGCCTAACTATAAAAATCTGATCTATACAACCTCTACCTCTCCTAAAACCACTCTGCACTTCCGCGATCACATATTCTGTCTTATCCCTAATCCTATTAACCAGTATCCTACCATACACTTTTCCTACCACACTCAACAAACTTATACCCCTAAAATTACTGCATTCATACATATCTTCCTTACCTTTGTATAGGGGCACTATACAGGCAATCACCCATTCCACTGGCACCAATGACAACATAAAGCATATATTAAACACTCACTAACCATTCCAATGCAGTCACACCCCCTTCTTTCAACATTCCCGCTCTCACACCATCCATTCCAGGTGCTTTACCTGGTTTCACTTCATACAATGCCCTCTTCACCTCCTATCTTGTAATCTCTCTCTCATTTTCATCTCCCATTACTGGCCCTTGAACCTCTCCCACTGCCACTATAGCTGCCTCTCTATCTTCCTCAACATTCAGCAAGCACTCAAAGTATTCTGCCCATCTTTTCCTTGCATCGTTCCCTCTTAACATCTGTCCATTCACATCTTTCACTGTCTCTTCCATCCTCGATCCACCCTTCCTTACTCTCTTCACTTCTTTCCAAAACTTCTTTTTATTCTCCTCATATGACCTACTAAAATCCTGTCCCCACCTAACATTTGCCAACCTCTTCCTCTACCTTCCGCTTGGTTTCCACATTTTTGTCTCTATATCTTTCATACTTCTCCCTACTTTTACACTGCAGCCATTCCTCAAAAGCCCTCTTTTTCTCTTCCACCTTCATTTTCACCCCTTCATTCCACCACTCGCTGCCCCTCCTCATGCCACCTCCAAAAAACCTCTTTCCACACACATCACTTGCATGTCCCACAAAACATTCTTTCATGAACCCCCATTCCTCCCCTAACTCCCCAACTTCTCTTTCTTTCACCCTGTCATATGCCACTCTCAACCTGTCCTGATATTCCTGTCTCTTCTCTGGCTTTTTCAACTCTTCCACCTTCACCATTTCCCTTCTACATCCCCCCACAGTATTTCCCCACTCTTTTGCTACTACCACTTTTGCTTCAACCAAAAAATTATCAAACATTCCAGCAGCCACACCCCTGAATGCATGTACATCTTTCACTCTACCAACCATGCTCTTTGCTACCAACACATAATCCATCAATGCTCTTTCTTTCACTCTTCCATTTGCCACTCTCATCCATGTATACTTATTTATTAACTTCTTCTTAAATAAACTATTACCTATCACCAACTCTTGCTGCACACACATATCTAACAGTCTCTCGCCACTCTCATTCCCACCTGGTACCCCATACTTTCCTACAACACCTTCTATCTCTCCATCACCCACTCTGGCATTCAAGTCACCCAACACAACTACATAGTTCCTTCTGCTCAGACCATCCACACATCTAGTTAACTCATTCCAGAATTCATCCCGCTCTTCTTCACTTCTCTCACATCCTGGCCCATACGCACTAACAAAAGCCCAACATTCCCTTCCTATCCTAGCCCTCACCCACATCAGCCTAGATGACACTTCTTTCCATTCCACTACCTGATTTACCATCCATTCACTCAGCAATAATGCCACACCTCTCGCTCTCCCCCTTTCAACCCCAGACACCCTACCCGTTACATCACCAAATGCCACTTCTCCTTTTCCTTTCACCTCGTCTCATACAATGCCAATACATCCATCTTCCTCCTACCAAACATATATCCAATCTCACATCTTTTGCACATTTAGACACCCCAAAACTAGAGTTTGGGGAGAAGTTATTCTCCCCTCTACTCCCCTTCTTCTTTGACGTCTCGCAGGAGGTTTATACAAGGGGGGATTCCTAGTCCCCCCGCCCCGTCCACTTTTAATCGCCTTTTACGACACGCAAGGAATACGTTGAGGCTATTCTTTGATGTTGTGCCCGCCCCACAGGGCACAACACATATATATATATATATATATATATATATATATATATATATATATATATATATATATATATATATATATATATATATATATATATATATATATATATATATATATATATATATATATATATATATATATATATATATATATATATATATATATATATATATATATATATATATTATATCTGATGGTTCTTTCCTCATTATTGCAGCGTCGTCATGCCTCGTCGGAAACTGTGATGTTATACAGACTTTTTGTCCAGGAAGAAAAGAGCAGCATTGAAAGAGAGAAGAACGAAGTTCAGCTTGGAAAGAGTTAGTAATGTAGTTACTATGTACTGAATTCATATGAAAATAATAAAAATCCAGGAGAGTAGGCCTGTGAACCATTTTCATCCATATTTTCAATGAGCTCAGTACATAATATTTTGTAAACTTACATATCCTAGCACCACATCTTTTCTAAGTCAAGTTTTGAAATGTTTTTTTTTCTCTGTTGTCATATTTTCTGTCCTTCCTTTGAAAAAATTGTTTTCATATAACTGGGTAGGAGGAATACTTTCATTTATTGTAATTTCAGTAATCATAGTTTTCAGAGTGTAGATGGGTATGGGGCTGGAATATTTTTCATTTTGCAGCATTGATTTGAAATAAAAAAAACGGTTTGTGTCGTGGTAGATTTTTAGGTAAATTGGTTGCTAAGTTTCAAAAATCTTTTTTGTTTTTAATTTTTTGGGGGGTTAGCTTTCGTTTCTACATGTTATATGTATGATGTATGATATAGTATAATATGCTTTTTTTTTTTTTTTTAATTACAGCTCTAGATCTCCCACCCGCACCTGCTCATTGGGTTTCAGGGGAGCAGCGTCCCCCAGATTTTCCATTCCCATGGGAACTGGAATGGGAAAGTCAGAAAATCTACCTGTGTAGTGATTGGGAAGAAAAAGAGGAAGAAGTGGAGAAACAGGAGGAAGAAGAATTGTCTTCAGCTGCAGAGTTTAGACTCGAGGAAATAATGGACTTCGCTGATGGTAAGGTCAAAGTTGAGGAAAGAGAAGAAGATATTGAAGACCCAGAAGATAGCCAGGAGGGCGATTCTCAACTCCATATTATTATGGGAGATGAAGACGAAGAGGCAGATGAAGAAGACAAAGAAGAAAATGAAGATGCAGATAAGCTTGAAAGGATGGGGAAAGACAGTCGACTTCATCTTTCTTCCTTGAGCAATACATTAGGATTGAGTGAGTCCGTAGCAGAATGCCATAATGCCTCTCCTTCATTGGATGCATGTGTTGATAATGCAAGAAATGTAGAGAATTTTATAGCTGGTGCATGTGATCTCAAAGAGAAACCGAAACAAGAGAAAGAGGTATCAGTGTGTGGAAGTAACAATAAGAGTCCGAAAAAATGTGCTTCTTCTCTTCTCATGCCCGATGTGCATCAACATTATGATATATGGAGAAGTAGTGATAATAATGACACTAGAAAGGATTGTGAAAGTGTGCATTACTCAACAGTAAGTGCTTCGTTAAGTGATGTTGCATCCAGAACTACGAATTCTTTATCTCCTAAGAAAATACAGACCGAGTCTCCTAGAGATTCACAGTCTTTGAGAATATTATGTGATAAACCAGAAAAAGAGAGAAGAAAAGAAAAAAACGATCGTGATAAAGATAAAAGAAAATCTGATAGGTGTAAAGAACGAGGTAGAGACAAAGAAAAAGAGGACAGACCACCAAAGAAATTAAAAATTAAGTTAAAACATGAGGAGAGAGCAGTAGTACCTCCTTTGAGAATTAGAACAGAGGATAGAGGAAGTGGATTGAAATTAACACTTAAGAAGCAAGAGGGTTCAGAGGCATATTACAGTGTTGGGGAAGAGAGAAAACGTGAATATCGGGTTGAGCAAAATGAGGATGAGGAAGATGATGATTATTTAGAAAAACTGTCTCGGAAACATGATGGTAGTGGTGATGGAGAAGATGAAGAGGAGGAGGAGGAGGCAGAGGATGAGGATGATGGGGATGGACATGATTTAAAGGAAGTGAAAGTTGTGCTTCAAGATGTGCTCAAAGATAGAAAATTCAAGTTCAGGAAACATGATGAAGAAAGATTTAGCAAAAGAAAAAAGAGGGATAAAAGTGATGACAGAAGGAATAAAAATAGTTATCATTGGTCTGACCAGTGCCCTGTGTATCATGATACTGGGGGGGAAAGAACCTCATCTCAGCAAGCAAATTATGATTGTAGAACATGGCATCATAGCAGCAATGCTGAATGGACAAGGAGTGCTGACAATTTAAGTTGGAGTAGAAATTTACGTGATAGTGATGAATGGGGAAGAATAGCTACATCCAGTATTGGAGAGTGTAGGGTAGAACCTCGGAGGGTTATGAATGAAGCATCTTCCAGTGCCAGCCGTGAAAGTAACAGCAATTCATCAATGTCACTGAGAGAGTATATCCCTCCTGTTGTAAATTACAGTGAGCATTATGGTCAAGAATTTTCCAATAGGCAGAATCATTCTCAATCTTATGGGCATTCCGGTAGTCAGAGCAGAAACTCCCATAGTTATCACTGATGGTATTTCTCAATATGTAAAGAAATAATTCTCTTCCTCATTGCACACTTGTACTTAATAACAGAACGACCTTTCATGAATCATTACCCACAGACATATTGGCTCACAAAACTTTTCACAAAATTTATAGAATTAGTACTTCATCATTTTGAGTTTCTTAGCTATATTAAATTTAAGCCATTTGGTTATATGTTTGTTAAAAGCAACCACAGAATTTTTAGTACTTGCAGGGTTATTTTTTTATGCAAAGTCTCTCCATTGTGAGTCTTTATTTAAGATATTGCATTACGTGTGAATACCTATCACTTTTGTACATTTAATTTTTCCCATTATGAATCTAGTCTTGATCCACCTCGATGCGTGGAACAGTATCTGGACTGCTTGCAGAGAGGGTGGCAGTTTAAAGTCTTCAGGAAATATGGCTGATCCTTACATATCTGTGAGTGATAATAATTTACAGTTAAGGAATTGTACACATATGCCGCTGTAATACCCCTGTGAATTAATTATACTTGGTACTTGGTAATTGTAATATCATTGCAGCATCTACAGTATATTATTTTACCAATTGTGTGCTAGTTTGTATATGTGGAGTAAATACATTTTATACCGTTTGTACCAAGTTTAGTTTGCTCTACTTTAAAACCAGGTTGAATCTAGATTGGACCTTGAGCTTTGACTTCATTAAGACGACTGTGTTCATAATTTTTCATTATATCCCTGAGATCAGTATTATTCTTATGGAAGAATGATAGCCATAGCTCTTTGCAGTTTGTGAGATTGAATTAGCTTTATGTGGTGATTTTTAATGAATTCAGATGTATTGTTTCGCTTAGAATCTTACGTACCACTAAGAAATCGTTTACAAGTATCATACTTTCTTGGGTCTAGTACATCATTTGACTTCACAGTATTGGTGGCTCCCTTCATGTTACTGAAAAATATTTAAAGTTATAAATGTCAAAAACGACTCTTGAGTCTATTGCTATTGTGTCCTTCTTTGGAATTGGCATTGCACTCTTTAACCTTCACATAAAACTGAAATATGCTCTGATGGGAGCGATTTACTTCTCAGAGCAGCTGGGAACTCTTGCATCAGGAAAAGATATTTGATACGTTTCCCTATTGAGCTCCATTTTCACTCCCTTTTTCTAGATACTACTGCTCTGTATAACCAGACACACACTCTCTCTCTCTATATATATATATATATAATATATATATATATATATATATATATATATATATAATATATATATATATATATATATATATATATATATATATATATATATATAATTTACCCCCCTTCCTTATTAAACTAGAAATCTTTGCAGAACTTGTTTGTCCACGTAGGTATGCTATATAAAGAAGTTCTTGCTATACACAGTGTGTGTGCTATTTCTCATTGCTGAAGTTTTTTCAGATCACCACATTAATTAAATTCATATCAGAATTTTTTTTATTGTTCCCTTAACTACCTGGCTAAACAACCCCAAAATACACACAGTAACAATGATTATTAGCCAGATACCTTATGAGGCTTGCAGAATTAAGAATGCATATAGTGGGCAATTTTTATTTTATTTTTTTACCATATTTCCACATATTGGTAGAAAGCTCGTAAGTGTGTATGTACAATTGTGTGCAAATAAGAACGTATGTATAAATAGTATAAAAAGTTGTACGGATTCTCCATTTATCATATATTTTTAAAAGAATCACTTTTCTGTTGTAAAATGAGCAGAAATCTATTTTTCTTGCAAAATGCTCATTTCCTTGTTCTCCACTTTGACAGGTTAAGAATAGAGGTACTGGTTAAAGCTATGACTCTTAGGGATCAATTTCAAATATCTTGAGCAAACTGTAAAACATCTCGCCTGGGGTCTTTAGCTTTAAAGCACATGCAGTATTTGGATAGAACTTATCAAGTATGAGAGGACTTCAGGGAGCAGCAACAAAATGAATGATAATAGAGAAGTGGGCACCTGACCTACCTTAATAAAAGATTATTGGGTGAGCCTATTATGCATAATATCTGCTAAGGGAAACCTGGTATGCAAGAACCCACTAAATAAGTGATGGAGAAGAGTCCAGGGAAAATCGTTCTAGATAGAATAAGGATGCTATCTAACAATTGTACAACTACCCAAGGGCAAAATGAGCATTAAAGCAAAAGTAATAAGATGGATCAATGAGGGGTCGCAAAAATGAGATCTTAAATGAAAACTGGCTGTGGTAAAAGAAAAACACGCTAACCCACAACCAGATTCAGCACAATACTTCCCTGCATTTTAAACCCTAAGCATCCAAGCTCCACCAAAGACTAGTTCTCACCATTGAAGCAGCAGGGAAAAGGAAAGCCACAAGGACCGTATGATTGCTAGCTTCCATAGTCAGCTGTGCAACAGTCACTCCTTCCAGAAACTTTCAGCACTGAGAGCTGTAAAATCAGAAATGCTCTCTACTTGATTGGTTGTCACCGATATGCAAGCTGGAAGGGGTGAGGTATACCTTTAGGGAAACAAGTCTAGTAGCTGCCATATATGATTATGCAAAAGCCATTTCCCTTTCTTTGCACGCATAGCAAATGGGAGGAGGACTACCAGCAATAAAGACCAACAGGCATAATTGGTCGCAGATATAGAAACCACTCCAAATATTAACTATATTGTTAATCCTACACATAACTGCAAATCCTGACCCTAGAGAAGTTCCTTGGAAAAGACAGAGAAGAGTAAAAGAAATTTCTGATAGGAAAGAGACTGAAAACCTGACCTTTAAATACTGAAACCTATCCAAGCGAAATGTAAGATATAGAAGAGGCATTGCAACAGAGGGAACAACCAGATTCAATCCTTAAATGCAGTATATTCTCTATAGAGTAATGAAGATGGTTAAGAGAGAACAAGGTATAAGAGAATGAAAAACACCCTTCCTCAATGAAGGATTTTCGAACTAGAATAAGCAGGGTTGCTACTATTGAAAGAGTAAAGAACGAAGATTCATTTCTGATTGCACACACCTTTTGTTAAGGAATTGCTCATGCCCCCCAAAAAATTCCTAAATCTCGCCTAAAGTTCTCAAGTTACCTTGGTCCAATATATCGACTTAATGATTCTCACTGACATCATGTTATGATTAGGTAAATATCCCATTTCTGTTATTGCAGCCTATGCTTAAATATCTCTCTCGTTATCTTTGATGCCAGAGCATTCCCAAAGTAAATATGAATAATCTTGCACACATTGCATATGCCAATAAGGACAGAGAATTGCCTCACAAATATAAGAAAATTTAGTGTATAGATCACATATTAGAAATCACAAAATGTGTCTACCTTTTATGTTATCATCTTTTATTGTGCTAGCAGCACTGTATATAAGTGCTACCATTCATTCCCTTTTCATAATGAACAGCTTGCTCAGCATTTTTTCATACACTGCTTGCGAGCAGTTTTTATTTCGCTTGATGTTGTTGCAAAAGAAACGTTGTGAGCGCTCCATGCCTGTAGCTTTACAGTTTACATACAGAATGATGTTTAAAGTTTGCCTCAGAGCATAGCAGCATTTGAATAGCCTCTCAGTCTGTATTGGTGGAGAAACATGACCAAAAAGGAGTAAGGCCCAGATTGAAAAAAGCATATTGTGATTTAAATGAAGATATTCAAAAAATACTGCATGTAAAGCAAGAACTTCATTACAGTATCGTAAGTTTGTTCAAGGCACACAGGTAACTAACAAGTCGAAAACTATGGGGAAGTACATGGTCTGCTGCCACCCTCTGTGGATAATTAGAACAAAATATTAATATCATGCTTACCATAATACTTTAAACCCCGATCACATTTACTTCATGCATTTTGTAATTATATATATATATATATATATATATATATATATATATATATATATATATATATATATATATATATATATATATATATATATATATATATATATATATATATATATATATATATATATATATATATATATATATATATATATATATATATATATATATATATAAACAATTATCCAGATTTTCCAGATAAAGAAATATAAAAAGATTTTTGACATTTCAGAATTTTTTACTTCTGTACTTATATTATCTTGATAAAAGATATACTGCAGCATTTGAAAAATAATAATATTTGGAAATGTCCAAGTTCATGATGTCCCTCTGAGTATGGAAATGTTTATCTGTCATTCTCAAAGTATGTGATCTCACTTGTGATTTTGTATTTCGTGATTTTTTTTTTTCAACTATTTTAAGTGGTATACAAGATGTCCTGTATGTGTATATTTTTGCCAATGTACTTAATATATATTACTGTTTTCCATAGGTTGTTAACTTTTCAGGGAGGAAATTGGCTTGTCTTCTGATATGTTGTAATATTGGAATACAGACTAAGACTTACTATTCAAACCAGGGTGCCCATGGTGGCAAAATGTATAGATCAGATAACCATATCAAAATTGTTCTCGGTGCCAGTTAATATATGTTCCAGATATTTCATAGAAAGTCCTACTGGAAAATAATTAAAAATATGTATATACAGGTATTCCATTGTAATATCAGTTATTTATGATAAATATAAACTTATTTTTCTGTTGTAGAAATATTTATTATTGTCACTAAGAAACATTGCGCTCTTTGAACAGTTAGTGCTCTGAACTCTTAGAACATTACCCTATGGGCACCTTGGTTATATGCTGCACATTTCATTATGCAGAATATATGCAAAATCTGTTTGAATTCTTTTGTGAAGATTTTGCTAACGAATTAGTACGTAATTCCTAAGTTCACTGATCATGTGCCTCAGAGCATTGTGATAGGTTTATTATTATTATTATTATTAATAATGTAAAATAGCAGGATATTAATATAATATTACCCATGACTTATTGTCCCTAAATTTAAAAATGGTAAAGTATCTAATATATTTTAATTTCTATATTCACAAGCAACTATTTATTTTGAATATTAATTGGTATTAGGATCTTTTATATCTTCATAATGGCCCTTGTATCAAAGTTGACAGTACACTTAGTTGTGTCACAGGTCACTGACTTTTATCAGCATAATGGTTTTGATTAAAGATAACTTTTAACATGGAAAAGGAGCAATGAGAGCCCTGGGAAGAAGCTATATAATGAAGTGCTCAAGTATTGTGCTTCCAAACAACAAATCTGAACAATGCCTGCAAATGTCTGTGCAAGTTCTAAAGCTTCATTATGTACTTTGTATAGTTGGTAACCACATTTCAGGCTTACAGCTATATCTGCTCTATTATTTTTTCAATATTAATATTACAATATGTAAGTTTACACTACGATATAGAAGATTATTTGGTTACATGTAATGATAAAGAGTATTTCCTTTTATTGCAAGAATATTTACAGGTGTACATTAAAAGTTGCATCATCTTGAGGTATGATTACTATTTGCTAATAAAGTTGTAGCTTTTAAATTTAATTGAATGTAAACTTGATCACTGGTGTGATGATAGAAACTTTATTAAAATTATCGTTGGAGTGAAGCTGATGAAGCTTTGAAAAACTCTGATTTAAGACATGTTATTTTTGAGTTTAGTTACTATAAATTATTCTCTAATTTTTCTCTCTTCAGTTGTGAGATTACGTAGTTTTTCCAGTTTATGTATGCCCTCCCTGAGATTGTAGTATGGCATCTCATATAATCAGACGTTAGGACTTCATCCTGTTACATTCACTCCTCTCCTTCAATTCTGGTTAATAATTATTTTTGGCAGCTAACAAGTTTATTGAAACATGGCTAAAGATTGTAATCTTTCTTGTTGAAAGTTAGATCATATTTCATTCGTGAGCTTACTACAAAACAAAAAGTTATTGTGAGTGAGATTCCGTAAATATCATTGTAGAATACTTTCAAACTTTGCCAGAATATTATTACATCTGAAAATCCTTATCTCAAGCTATTGATAAAGAGCAGAGTATATTGTTTTTGGACTGTGTATGACTAAAAATATAAAGATTATATACAGTAATACCTCACCTTATGTCATTAATTCTTTCCAAAACTCATGACTTTTTGGAAAACGACTTAAATAGAAAATATCTTCCAATGCAAACCCATTAAGTCACTAGGACTATAATGAACCTCGATAATTCAACATTTTTATTGTTTTTAAATATATCTACAGTATATGTATTCATTTTAACTGCTATTTATGGTAATGTAAAATTAAAAAGTTAATTTGATATACCACCTGTACACCCTTTAAAGCTGACTAGACCCCTTACACAGATGTAGAGCACGTACTGTATACAATACTTTTATAACTCTGAAGCATTAACATTATTAAATGCATTATTTAATATCTATTTCTGTGTTTTTTTAATTGTTTTTAGGTAATTATTTTATTGTCATGGGTTTTGTAATATTTTGTTGCGTGAACTTACATTTGTGGAATATTATTTTTCGTACCATTATTAACAATAACCGACTTAAGATTGAGATTGATGTAACTTGAAGAGACATAAGGCAAGGTATTATGTTAATTGTTCATTGGTCTTTCATCTTAATGTACTGTACTGTATTCAAAGTTTACCCTATATAGTTTACATTCTTATATTAAAACTTTGGTAGTTGTTACAGTGTATTTCATAAGCAACTACAGTATTCTGAATTTATTTAAATACTATCGGACAAAGTAAGGTCAAAATAACACTAGTTAGAGCTTTTCATATGGCTCATTTTGAAAGCTTATAGATATTTTTGTTTTATTTTATATATATATATATATATATATATATATATATATATATATATATATATATATATATATATATCATATATATATATATAAAACAGGGCAAGGATATGCAACTGGTCAGTCTGGCTTATGTATTGTCCAGTGATCAGAAAATGACTAGCGACCACCAGTATATTATATAATCCCATAAATTGTTTGGTTAGGATAGGTTAGGTTAGGCAAAAAGCTATCCTAACTAAATTAGCATAACCTAACTGAACAGTTTACTGGGTTATTTAATGCTCTTAGGGTATCTAAGCTTTACCTGATCCTTATCCATTTTCTGAGGTCAGTCTGTTAAGACTTGGTATTGGTTACTTTCCTTAATTGTTTATTCTTATGCAGAAATGTGGCTTGAATAAGGTTATCAGTGCATAATTACTGTTCTCAGTAATCCCTATTCCAAAGTATCATTACTAAAGTATATTGATTAAGTACTGATAATTATGATGTCAGTGCTGTAGTGTGTAATAAAGGGTTTAACATGTAGGATATTGTCAGCAATGCACATAACTTGTCTTTTAGTGAAAGATCTGTTAAAAATCAAACATATATAGTATTTGAAAATAAAAAATTTTGTGTTGGGAATTATGTTAAAAATATGTAGAGAACTTTAAGATTTACATCATGGATGAACGTGAATTTTCCCCTTATTAAACAAACTGATGATGTGTATTTGAAAAGTAACATAATCTTGTGTCGCCATGGACGGTATATAAAAAGACTTGCATGTCTTACTAGAGATAAATAGAAAAATCCTTTTCCATACTAATTCAAGAGAACGTAGAAGTGGTTTGAGCTACTAAAATTCTGAAAATAATTGTTTGCAAATTAAAATACTTTATTCTTGCAAGATATGCAAAAACAAACTCTATTTTTCCCTTTTTCAAATGAGCTGAGTTTTAATAAGTTAAATATGGGTATCCATTATCAGTCAGGTTGTGTAATTGTCCACTGAAATTACTGTATATAATAATGCAGTAAGTAAATAAACATAAAAGGAACGCTCTATGCTATGCTGTATGTTGATAGAAAATAAATGCATATATAGTAGTCTCATTATTGATACACAATTGTGTAATATGGGAGGTAGAGTATAATACCTAATGCCATTTTAGGTGACAAAATCAACGCACCAACTCATGATTATAACCTGTACTTATACTACCATTGAAAATATGATACTGTCAGCTTCACTGAAGTGGATAGATTTATTTATATGTTTGATGATAGTAGCTATTTACACTTTTTTTTTAATCAGTTTTTAACTGTCCAAAACTTTTCAATATGACTCCTATGACCTGGTTCTTTGTACTTGTAAGAGCAGTGTAACTTTAAACTGAACTTCATGATGACACCTTGGCCATGAAAATCCCTTATTTGCCTTCTAATCATTTACTCGTCCCTCACGTTGCTTAATGACTGACATACACACAATCAATTGATATATGTAAGAGATAAATTTTTTGCTGTTTTATCTCTCTTCATATGAGGTTTCCAGGAACCAGATTTTTACCCTTTTATTGTACCATGGTTTTACAGTAATTTTTGTAAGAGTTACCTTTTATTGAGAGCCCTCTGGCATTATGATTTAACAACATCTCAACCAGTTATTTGGGTTTCATTGATAATAGGATTCTGATAAAATATTCAAGGTACCCTATACTGGTGTGTGTGTATTGTCTGGAAAAATAGATCTGTCCCTTTTAAATCAAAACGGTATTAATATATAATGTTTGTGGCTGAGTATCGATTAATGGTGTATTAGTTAAAAAGAAATATTAGAACAAAACATCTTTCGGTGCTCAAATCCCGCAGGTTAAACTCAAGTCTGAAACTGAACACAGATTTGTTCACTGGAATATCGCTTTGGAAATATGGATATATTATATAGGATAATTGAAGTGTATTATGCACAACCAACACTAACAGCAGCATTTTCAAGTTCGGAAGTCGTAGTATGTTCAAGAAAAATTATCTTAATAGAAACTTTCAAGGCAGTGTCATTTGCTCATACTTTAAATTTGTATCTGTTATCATACATCAGTAATGTTCTGTTGATATTATTGCATATGTTCTATTTTATATGATTTTGTGTAGGTGTTTTGTCATTTTTGCTACAAGGCTCATTTAATACAGCTCCATTATGTCTGAGATTAATAACAGTGTGCTATGAGGATAATGACGTACTTTGGAATACGTGAGTTTTTAATCTTGATTTTTGTTAATATTTCGAGTCCCATGCATAATTAGAAATTGGATGTATCATCTATTTTTTTATATTAACAACAGCTTTAGAATATACTGCATTCCTTCATATGTGGAAAAAACTCCAATTGCTATGTACAAATAAATTTATTTTAGTACAAATTAGATATATTTTGTACCTATTTAGCTTTGTAATTTGTGTAGGTAGAAATCAAAAGAAGGACTTTCCTATGATTACATGTGTACACGGCCTTAATAATGGGCTACATTCTTACCTGGCAGTCCTAAGTCGATCATCATTTATGAGGAGTCAAATATACAGGCATATAATAATACAGTCGAATCAGAGTCATATTCACAAAATTAGTCTTTTATTAATGGAGAGAGAAAAAAAAACAAAAAACATATATATATATATATATATATATATATATATATATATATATATATATATATATATATATATATATATATATATATATATATATATATATATATATATATATATATATATATATATATATATATATATGTTAACCATGCAAGCACATTACATATGTGAAAACATGAATAATTTTTTTACCCCGACCGGGGTAAAAAATGATTCATGTTTTCACATATGTAATGTGCTTGCTTGGTTATTGTATGACCCGAATGAGATTGGGAATTGAATTAAATGCTAAAATGAAGCCACGAGTTAGGTTGGGGAATCTGTAATATGAACATAGTGGCATTCAGATAGAATGCGTTCATCCCTAAGTATAGCAGATATAAGCTATAAGGTTGGATTCCTTTTTAGCTTCTGTGGTGTGTAGTTGATAGCGCCTTGACTTAGTAATTATAAGTCTTAGGTTCGAGTCCCGGTCGGGGTAAAAAAAAATGATATATATATATATATATATATATATATATATATATATATATATATAATATATATATATATATATATATATATATATATACAGTACTGACCCCAACCCATGAATTTAATCCGTTCCTAACACCTGTTCGTGGATTGGATTTATTTTTCCCATTGAAAAGGATGTAAATTCAATTAATCCATTCCTAGTCACAATAAATATTAATTTTAAAATTTTTCTAATCAGTATAAAGATGAAATATAATACAGGTTTTATGCATTTTATCTGTAAATGGAAAATTATATTAATAATAGAAAGGAATTGTACTCTACAGAAAGGATTTGTACTCTACTATAGTAAAGTAACACATGTACATATTCAGGTGTACAGGATACACTAATTGATACCCAGTATAAAATAGCAAAGTCCAACGCTTTGAAAAAGTTGTCTCATTCACCAACTCATAATAAACAGGTAAGAAACAGTATTGTATTTACCTTTGTGGATGATTGTTGCTGTTATATGTGGATGGTGGTGGGGGAGGACTAATTTTTGGCAGGAGAGTCCCCTTCCATAAAAACGTTGGGGAACTCTTCCGATACAGGCTGTATTTCTGGTGTTTTTTCTCTTCTCTTTTGGTAGCTGGTACGCTGCCTACTAGCACAAGGAAATGATCCAGAGAAATTTGTCTCTTTCTTATCTGGTAAAATTTTCTAAAAATATTCATTGCATTGTCTATTACCATGTTCACTGCTCTATTGCCTACAGTTTTATCTGGGTGATGATTCTCAATAAAAGCCTACACATTGTTCCACTTACTAAATATTTCTTTAAATTCTTCACTGGACACACTCATCCCCCTCCTCCTCTGATTGCTCCTCTTAAAAAGATCTTCACCAGCTCATGTTGCAACTCAATTAATTCATCTGCGGTAAGTTCTTCTTTGTGGTCCTCCATCAGCTCCTCGACATCCTCCTTTTTGATCTCCCAGCTCAATCTCTTGCCTGTGGCCACAGTTTCATCAACAATTTGAATAGCTAACTCCTGCTTGATGCCTTCAGCCTCTATCAGTCACACAACTTGGCCAAAGTTTCCTCCAGGCAGAGTTCAATGTGCAATATGAAACCTCCTTCCATGCATTGTCAATGAGTTCAATGCAGTGGAGGATAATAAAGTGGTCTTCCCAGAAATCACGAAGGGTCAAATCCGTGTCATTGGTGACCTGGAAACACCTGGCAAAAAGACCCTTCATATACACCTAGTTCTCAGAATAACGCCTAGATAGGTTCTCAGAAGGGTCGGGTAAATGGAAAATCGCGTGAAAAAACGAGTTATTTTCCATAGGAAACAATGATAAAGGGCATAGATACGTTCCAAACCTTACATAGACACACCATGCCAAAGATATAAGATAATTAAAAACATATTTTATTACTACATAGCAAAGCAGAAAGCCCTGTATCTATTTTTAAGATTATACAAAAGATATTCATATTCACTTTACAGCTAGAAATTAACATACATTACTATACTTTATTATGCAGTGGGCAACAGTTATACAGTACACTGGGACATGCATGGTGGCAGTGAGCAAGTAACTTATGTGGTAGAAGGGGAGGAGGATGCAGGAGAACGAACCTCTATCTGTAAATGTATACAAAGATAAAATAAGAATTATAAATAACGAAAGCAAGACTAAAAAACGAAAAAAAAAAAAAATTTGCAATGCCTAAATCTACCATATGACAGATTAAAAAAACTTAATCTACATTCTCTAGAGAGGCACAGAGTTAGGGGGGATATGATTGAGGTGTATAAATGGTTTAAAGGGATTAACAAGGGTGATATTAATAAAGTTTTAAAAATTCATGATCAAACCAGAATTCGTAATAGGTAATGGATTTAAGCTTGATAAATTAGGTTCAGAAGGGAAATTGGTGAAAATTAGCTTGGTAATACCGTAGAGTATTCCTAGTAGGATAATAAATGCCAATACTTTTTTTTTTTTTTTTTTTTTTTTTTTTTTTTTAGGATGGGATAGGATAGGAGAGAAAAAAAAAGGAGGGGATTAAGGATATAAGGGAATTGGAGGGAAAAGCACCAAAATTAAATAAAGTAAGAGAGAAAAAAGAGGGGCAGACCCTCGTGCCAAGTTTTGATCTGGAATTCAGATTCTGAATTGTATTACTTAGACACCTTCAAATGTAGATTAGATAGACATATGACAGAGGTAGGGTGGGTGTATATATAATGTATAATGATGATGATCTTTTCTTATCGTAATCCTCTTTGTACTGGTGATTACCTAATTGTGTTTACGGGAAAGAGCCCAAAGCTCGTATCTTCCCGTCTCCTGATCGGTTCCATTTTATACTTAGTGATACTTATCATACCTGTCCTTAAAACTATGGATTGAGATAGCATTAACTACCTCCTCGCTTAGCCAATTCCAATTATCAACTACTCTTACACTGAAAAAGTATTTCCTTACATCCTGCGAAGAAGTTTTCTTACGAAGCTTCAAACTATGACCTCTAGTTCTAGAGCCAGCCATATCAAAATATCGATCCCTATCCACTCTATCATAACCATGAAGGAATTTAAAGACTGTCACCATATCCCCCCTCACTCTTCTAGCTTCGAGTGATGGTAAGTCTAATTCCCTCAGCCTCTCATCATAACTGAGATTGCGTATTTCTGGCACCAGTTTCGTGGCATGTCTTTGAACTTTTTCAAGCTTAGCTATGTGCTTTTTTAAGTGCGGATTCCAAAAGGGGGCTGCATATTCGAGTTTTGGCTTCACATAGGTTACATAAATATTTCTGAACATTTCCTTGTCCATGTGCCTGAATGCTACCCTTACATTTGATAAGAATGCATATGCTGCCCTTACTATGCCATTTATATGTATTTCTGGAGACAAATCTGCCAGTATGTTTACTCCTAGATCTCTCTCATTTTCTGTCTCTTGAAGTTGTACTCCAGCCACCGAGTAGTCAAGCTTGGGCCTTCTTGCACTTGTACCCATTCTCATTACCTTACATTTTGAAGTATTGAATTTCATTAGCCACTTTTCTGACCACTCATGCAGATTATTTAGATCCTCCTGAAGTTCTCTACCATTGTTCTCGTTTTTTACTTTCTTCACAATCTTTGCATCATCTGCAAACATATTCATGAATGAATTTACAGACTCTGGTAGGTCATTTACATATACAAGGAACAAAAGTGGCCCTAAAACTGAACCCTGTGGAACTCCATTACTAACTCTTCTCCATTCAGACACTGAGTGTCTTACTCTAACCCTCTATTCCCTTCCTTCTAAGCAAGTTTTTATCCATTCCAAAACATTTCCACCTATTCTAGCCATTGATTGCAGCTTCTTAATAAGTCTCCCATGTGGAACAGTGTCAAACGCTTTCTGGAAGTCTAGGAATATGCAATCTGCCCAGCCCTCTCTTTCCTGTAAGATTTGGCTTACCTCATCATAAAATTCTAATAAGTTTGTTACTGTTGATCTACCTTCTCTGAAGCCATGTTGCCTCACTGACAAAAAGTTGAAGGATTCCAAGTGAAGAGAGATATGTTTCCTTAGTAGTTTCTCCATAACTTTGCAAACTATGCTGGTCAAGGAAACTGGTCTATAGTTCAGAGCCGTATCCCTCCTTCCCTTTTTGAAGATAGGTATCACATTTGCTTGTTTCCAGCATCTTGGAATCTCCTCCGACTCCAGTGACTCCTTAAATATGATACTTAGTGCCACTGATATTGTGTTTGCGCATTTTTTAAGCACATGAGGGGATATGTCATCAGGACCTGTAGCTTTATGAACATCTACATCCATCAGCGCTTTGCATACCTCTGTGGCTGTAAGGTTGATGTTCTCTAATACCGGCCCTTGAGCTTCTATCACTGCAATCTGAGGGGGTGGGGTATTTTCTACTGTAAATACTGACTGAAACTCCTTGTTCAATTCTTTGCAGATCTCTTCGTCCGTCTCAGTGATGCTTCCATCCGCTCTCTTTAGCCTTAAAACCTGTTCTTTTACCTTCAGTTTTCCTCTGATAAAGCTGTGGAAAAGCTTGGGATTTTCTTTAGCCTTCCTGGTGATGTCCCTCTCATAATCTTTCTCTGCCTCTCTCCTTTTACTTAGGTAGTCATTTCTTGCTCTTTTGTAGGTTTGCCAGGCATTTATGTTTTTTCTCCTCCTATACCTTTTCCAGCATTTGTCTCTCCACTCCTTAGCTCTTTTACACCCATTATCGAACCATTTCTCTCTGGCATGAATTACACCTACTTTGGTGACAGGTATGCAGCAATCTACTATCTTCCCATATTTCTCACAAAAGATGTCATACATTTCTTGTACAGATTTGTTGTAAAATAAGGTTCTCCAGTCAATAACTGCAAAAAGCTCATTCATTTTGATGTAATCTCCTTTCCGATAGTTCCTCCTCATGTCCTCAGTACCTCTACTCTCAGGAAGAATATCTTCAATGATATACTCCATCAACAACACACAGTGGTCACTCTTTCCAATTGGTGGTTCATACTAAATTTTTTCAATATCCAACACATTATCTGTGAACACTAGATCAAGTAGTGATGGCTCATCCCCACCCCTGGCCCTTGTTGGTTCCATTACATGTTGGTGTAGGAAATTCCCTTGTACGCAATCTAGGAATCTTGCCCCGAATGAGTCCTCACCACTGTGTGGGTCAAGATTTATCCAATCTATCTCTTTATGATTAAAGTCTCCCATAATCAAAATCCTACATTTTTTTTCCCGTGCCATGTTAACAACTGAGTTTATGACTTTAATAGTACCTATATGACTTTCCTCATAAACTTCAAGCCTATTTTGGTTCCTTGGTTCCTAAGTGCCTCCGCGGGCACTTACTTACTATATTAATTTTTTTTTTTTAAATATAGTAAATAAGCGCCCGCGGAGGCTTCTTCTACCAGTACAAAGAGGATTACGATAAGAAAAGATCATCATCATTATACATTATATATACACCCACCCTATTGGGTAGAATAGAATGTTAGAGAGAGAGAGAGAGAGAGAATCTTTAATTAACTCTTGTTCATTCAACCAAAACTACATTATTTATTGTAAATATAATGGTTTAATGACAAATTCGTAATAATAATGATATAAATAATAATAACAATAATACTAATAATCTCCACAATCATCAAAGGAAAAT
The DNA here is from genome assembly GCA_037179515.1 of Halocaridina rubra. NCBI lineage: Eukaryota > Metazoa > Arthropoda > Malacostraca > Decapoda > Atyidae > Halocaridina > Halocaridina rubra. The sequence continues at coordinate 10,585 of JAXCGZ010014102.1, read as the reverse complement.
TATTGTTAAATATAATAATAATAATAATGACAGGCCATTACACTCTCCATATGTTTCTCTTTACGGCCTGATAAAGGCTGTTTTATTTTATCATTTTTTGGTCCATCCTGGTGTAAAAAAAAAAAAAAAATTTTTTTTTTTTTTTTTTTTTTTGGGGGGGGCATTATTCGCGAATTCCGAGTTTTTTACTATTATTTTTGGGGGGCGTTATTGCAATTTCGCATATAAAAAAAATCGCGTATAAAAGGAACAGGGTGTACAACTTTTTAAAATTAGAAATTACCTGCTGGTCCATGGGCTGGAGGAGAGGAGTGGTGTTGGGGGGTAGAAATTTGACTTTTAATAAAGTCGTACTGTGTAGCAAGATCATCTTCCACACATGGATGATGGGCAGGAGTATTATCCATTATAAGGAGACACTTAAGGGGCAAATAATTTTCCTCAAGAAATTTCTTCAAAGCTTACATAAACACTTCAATCTACCACTCTAGGAATAAAATTCGCATTACCAAAACCTTTGGATTTAACCTCCGTATTACTGGAAGGCTAGCCTTCAACATGTTATTGCTCTTAAAAACACGTGGATTTTCTGAGTGGTAAACTAAAAGAGGTTTGATCTTCCAGTCCCCACTAGCATTAGCGCACATTAAAAGTGTAAGCCTATCTTTCATTGGTTTGTGGCTAGGCAGTGACTTCTCCTCTTGGGTTATATAGGTTCTTTTGGGCATGTTTTTCCAAAAGAGCCCCATTTCATCACCGTTAAAAACTTGATGCGGGATATAAACTTCACACTCAATAACTTCAGCGATTTCATTCACATAAAAATCCACTGCCTTTTGGCCAGAACTAGCCGCCTCTCCATGTCTAATGACGCTATGAATCCTAGTTTGTCGATGAAAGTGTTCAAACCAGCTTCTGCTGGGTTTAAATTCGTCAACTTTAGCGCCACTAGAACTCTGAAAGCTCGCTACCAAATTTGGTGAATTTACCAAGCCTTAGCACATATTATGGCCTCGCTAATACTATCTCCATCCAGCTGTTTTTCATTTATCCACAACAATAATTTTCTACCTCTTCTATCTACTGTGACCTTTTCTTCGTTGATATATTTAAGCCTTTAGCCACGTCATCCGTCTTATAGATCTCTTCACTCTATAAAATAGTAAAGATAGTTGATGTTGCCATGTTATACTGCGTGATGAGATCATACACATGAACACCATTTTCATGCTTAGAAATTATTTCTTTCTTTGTTGCCACTCTTATGCATTGTGTGTGTTTAACGCCACTGTCACTAACACTTTTAACTTTCTTAGGAGCCATAATAAGGCCTATCTGAAAGGCAAAAATGGAAAATAAAGCAAGAATACAAAAAGAACATAAAGCAAGAACTGCAAAAAGAAAATAAAGTAAGAACTACAAAAAGAAAATAAAGCAAGAAATACAAAAAGATCATGAACGAACAATACAGCACGGGTACCAATGCAAAACTGAGAGCGGGCAAGCGGGAAATGTGGTTGCCAGGCTGACATACTTATAAGAATATAAGAATAGAGGACACTGCAACATGCCTACTGGCACACACGAGGCAGCTCCATTTTTGAATTGTATTTTCAGCATGTCTAACCTATTCTATTCTACTCTACTTATTTATTCTATTTTTCTTTTTATGATTTTTCTAATAAGCACTAACCTATTCATACCCACCCTACCTCTGTCATATGTCTATCTAATCTACATTTGAAGGTGTCTAAGGTATTGGCATTTACTATCCTACTAGGAAGCTTGTTCCATGCATCAGCTACTCTATTACCAAACCAATTTTTACCAATTTCCCTTCTGAACCTAAATTTATCAAGCTTAAATCCATTATTACGAGTTCTGGTTTGATCATGAATTTTTAAAACTTTATTAATATCTTATGTTCTTAGGTTGGTTTTTGTTCATGATATGGGGTAAAATTTGTTCATGGGAACAGTCGTTTGTGCGTTGGGGATACTTGTTGTTGTTGTTGTTCCGGTTTTACGTCACGGACTCCCTTTTCTACCAAAGGTGTATGTAATTACCTATTTGTGCTTACGGGAAAGAGCCCAAAGCTCATTACCCCTCGTCTCCGATCGTTTCCATATTGTACTTAGTGATACTTGTCATACTTGTCCTTAAAACTATGGATTGAGTTAGCATTTGCTACCTCTTCTTAAACTAAAAAGTGTATTTCCTTGCATCCCGCGAATAAATTTTCTTCGAAACTTCAATCTATGACCTCTAGTTCTAGTGCCAGAATTATCAAAATATCCATCCCTATCCACTCTGTCATTAAAAACTGTCACCATATCCCCCCTCAATCTTTAGCTTCGAGTGATGGTAACTCTAATTCCCTCAGCCTCTTATCATAACTGAGATTGCGTATTTCTGGCACCAGTTTCGTGGCATGTCTTTGAACTTTTTCCAGCTTAACTATGTGCTTTTTCAAGTGCAGATTTCAAAAGGGGGCTGCTTATTCAAGCTTTGGCCTCACATAGGTTACATAAATATTTCTGAACATTTCCTTGTCTATGTTCCTGAATGCTACCCTTACATTTGCTAAGAAAGCATATGCTGCCCTAACTATGTCATTTATATGCATTTCTGGAGACAAATCGGCCTGTATGTTTACTCCTAGGTGTCTCTCGTTCTCTGTTTCTTGAAGTTGTACTCCTGCCACTGAGTAGTCAAGCTTGGGCCTTCTTGCACTTGTACCCATTCTTATCACCTTACATTTTGAAGTAATGAATTTCATTAGCCACTTTTCTGACCACTCATGCAGACTATTTAGATCTTACTGAAGCTCTCTACCATTGTTCTCGTTTCTTACTGTCTTCACAATCTTTGCATCATATGCAACCATAATCCTGAATGAATTTACAGACACTGGTAGGTTATTTATATATTTAAGGAACAAAAGAGGCCCTAAAACTGAACCCTGTGGAACCCCATTACTAACTCTTTTCCATTCAGACACTGAGTGTCTTACTCTAACCCTCTGTTCCCTGCCATTTAAATATGTTTTTATCCATTTCAAGACATTTCTGCCAATTCTTGCCATTGCCTTTAGCTTCTTAATAAGTTTCCCATGTGGGACAGTGTCATATGCTTTCTGGAAGTCTAGGAATATGCAAACTGCCCTGCCCTCTCTTTCCTGTAAGATTTGTCTTACCTCATCATAAAATTCCAATAAGTTTGTTACTGTTGATCTGCCTTCTCTGAAGCCATGTCTCACTGACAAAAAGTTGAAAGTTCCAAGTGAAGAGATATATGTTTCCTTAGTAGTTTCTCCATAACTTTGCAAACTATGCTGGTCAAGGAAAGAGATGTATAGTTTAAAGCCATATCCCTCCTTCCCTTTTTGAAGATAGGTATCATGTTCGCTCGTTTCCAGCATCTTGGAATCTCCCCTGACTCCAGCGACTTTTTAAATATGATACTTATTGCCGCTGATATTGAGTTAGTACATTTCTAAAGTACATAAGTATGTGTGTAAGTAATGACCTAATTGCAATTACCTATTTGCGCTTACGGGAATGAGCCCCAAACTCTTAACTTCCTGTCTCCTGGTAGGTTCCATTTTGTACTTAGTGATACTTATCATACCTGTATTTAAAACTATGGATTGAGTTAGCATTAACTACCTCCTCGCTTAGCAAATTCCAATTATCAACTACTCTTACACTAAAAAAGTACTTCCTTACATCCTGCAAAGAAGTTTTCTTACGAGACTTCCAACTATGACCTCAAGTTCTAGTTCCATCCATCTCAAAATATCAGTCCCTATCTACTCTGTCATAACCATAAAAGGAATTTAAAAACCATCACCATATCCCTCTTTATTCTTCTAGCTTCGAGTGATGGTAAGTCTAATTCCCTCAACCTCTCATCATAACTGAGATTCCTTATTTCTGGCATGCCTTTGAACTTTTTCCAGCTTAACTACGTGCTTCTTCAAGTTGATTTTCCAAAAGGGGTCTGCATATTCAAGCTTTGGCCTCACATAGATTACATAAATATTTCTGAACATTTCCTTGTCCATGTGCCTTAATGCCACCCTTACATTTGTTAAGACACCATATGCTGCCCTTACTATACCATTTATATTCATTTTCTGAAGACAAATCGGCCAGTATGTTTACTCCTAGATCTCTCTTATTCTCTGTCTCATGAAGTTCCACACCTGCCACCGAGTAGTCAAGCTTGAGCCCTCTTGCACTTGTACCCATTCTCATTACCTGACATTTCGAAGTATTGAATTTCATTAGCCATTTTTCTGACCACTCATGCAGATTATTTACATCTACCTGAAGTTCTCTACTATTGTTCTCGTTTCTTACTGTCTTCACAATTTTGCATCGTCTGCAAACATATTTATGTTTGAATTTACAGACTCTGGTAGGTCATTTACTTATACAAGGAACAAAAGTGGCCCTAAAACTGAACCCTGTGGACCTCCACTACTGAGACTTCTCCATTCAAACACTGAGTGTCTTACTCGACCCTCTGTTCCCTTTCTTTTAAGTATGATTTTGTTCTATTCCAAGACATTTCCACCTATTCTTGCCATTGTTTGCAGCTTCTTAATAAGCCTACCATGTGGGACAGTGTCAACTGCTTTCTGGAAGTCTAGGAATATGCAATATGCCCAGTCCTCTCTTTCCTGAAAGATTCGGGTTACCTCATCATAAAGTTCTAATAAGTTTGTTACTGTTGATCTACCTTAAAAAGGATTCCAAGTGAAGAGAGATGTTTCCTTAGTAGTTTCTCCATAACGTTGCAAACTATGCTGGTCAAACAAACAAGTCTATAGTTTAGAGCCGTATCCCTCCTTCCCTTTTTGAAGATAGGTATCACATTCGCTTGCTTTTAACATCTTGGAATCTCCCCTGATTCCAGCGACTTTTCAAATATGACACCTATTGCTGCTGATATTGAATTAGCACATTTCTTAAGTGTATAAAGGGATATATCATCAAGACCTGTAGTTTTATGGGCATATAACTCCATCAGCACTTTGCATACCTCTGTGGTTGAAAAGATGATGTTCTCTAATATGGGCCCATGAGCTTCTATCTCTGCAATCTGAGGGTAGGGTATTTTCAATTATAAATACCGACTGAAACTCCTTGTTCAGTTCTTCGCAGTTCTTCTCCATCCGTCTCTGTGATGCTTCTATCTGCTCTCTTATGCTTTAAACCCTGTTCTTTTACCTTCTATTTTCCTCTCATAAAGCTGTGGAAAAGTGTAGGATTTTCTTTAGCCCTTCTGGTAATATCCATTTCATAGCCTCTCTCTTGTCTTTCATCTTTTGCTCAGGTAATCATATCTTGCTCTTATAAGTCTGCCAAGCATTTTTGTTTTTTCTCCTCCTATACCATTTCCAGCATTTGTCTCTCCACTCTTTAGCTTTCTTACACTCATTATTGAACCATTTCTCTCTGGCATGAATTACTCTTATTTTAGTGACAGTTATGCAGCAATCTTCTATCTTCCCATATTCCTCACAAAAGATGTCATATGTTTCTTGTATAGATTTGTTGTTAAATAAGGTCCTCCAGTCAATAACTGCAAAAACTCATTCATTTTGATGTGATTTCCTTTCAGATAGTTCCTCCTCGTGTCCTCTACTCTCAGATGTAACATCTTCGATTACATATTCCATCAACAACACACAGTGCTCACTCTTTCCAACTGGTGGTTCATACTCAATTTTTTCAATATCCAACACATTATCTGTGAATACTAGATCAAGTAGCGATGGCTCATCCCCACTCCTGGCCCTCCTTGGTTCCAGTACATGTTGATGTAGGAAATTCCCTTGAACGCAATCTAGAAATCTTGCTGCAAATGAGTCCTCACCACTGAGTAGGTGAAGATTTCTATCTCTATGATTAAAATCTCCCATAATCAAAATCCTACATTTTCCCTCCCATTCAATGTTAACAATTGAGTTTATGACTCCAGTAGTATCTGCATAACTTTCCTCATAGACTTCTAGCCTATGTTGGTTCCTTGGTGGGTTATATACAACAGTTATTATAATGCTCTCGGACCCAGTATTTATATGAGCAACAAGATATTCCTTGAACTCACTTTCTAAAGCAAAGTTTATTTTTTCAATCTGAAACCTTTCAATTATGAGCAGTGCTATCCCTCCACCAGTCCTCTCAGATCTTTCAACCCTTAACATTCTGAAGCCCTTAGGAAAAACTGTGACACTGTTTATGTCTTCACTTAACTTAGTCTCTGGAACTGCTACAATATCTGCCTTAAAGTTGTGAATCCTATCTTTTAATTCTACTGCCTTACCAGCTATTCCATCAGCATTTGTGTACATCAGTTTTAGTGTGTGTGTGTGTGTGTGTGTAATTACCTAATTGTGCTTACGGGAATGAGCCCCAATCTCGTAATTTCCCGTCTCCTGATCGATTCCAATTTGTTCTTTATGATACTTATCCTTAAAACTATGGATTGAGTTAGCATTAACTACCTCCTCACTTAGTTAATTCCAGTTAACAACTACTTACACTAAAAAAGTGCTTCCTTACATCCTGCAAAGAAGTTTCTTACGAAGCTTCAAACTATGACCTCTAGTTCTAGTGTCAGCCATATCAAAATATCGATCACTATCCACTTTCATAACCATGAAGGAATTTAAAAACCGTCACCATATCCCCCCTCATTCTTCTAGCTTTGAGTGATGGTAAGTCTAATTCCCTCAGCCTCTCATCATAACTGAGACGCCATATTTCTGGCACCAGTTTCGTGGCATGTCTATGAACTTTTTCCAGTTTAACTTCATGCTTTTTCAAGTGTGGATTCCAAAAGGGGGCTACATATTGAAGCTTTGGCCTCACATGGGTTACATAAATATTTCTGAACATTTCCTTATCCATGTGCCTGAAGTCTACCCTTACATTTGCTAAAAAAGCATATGCTGCCCTTACTATGCCATTTATATGCATTTTTTTGGAGACAAATTGGCCAGTATATTTACTCCTAGATCTCTCTTATTTTCTGTCTTTTGAAGTTCTGGTCCTGCCATTGAGCAGTTAAGCTTGGGCCTTTTTGCACTTGAACCCTTTCTAATTACCTTACATTTTGAAGCATTGAATTTCTTTAGCCACTTTTCTAACCACTCCTTTAGACTGTTTAGGTCTTCCTGAAGTTTTCTACCATTGTTCTCGTTTCTTATTGTCTTCACAATCTTTGCATCATCTGCATACATATCCATGAATGAATTCACAGACTCTTGGTAGGTCATTTACATATATAAGAAAAGTAGCCCTAAAACTGAACCCTGTGGACCCCCACGACTAACTCTTCTCCATTCAGACACTGAATGTCTTACTCTTATCCTCTTTTCCCTTCCAAGTAAGTTTTTATCCATTCCAAGACATATCCACTTATTCTCACCATTGCTTGTAGCGTCTTAATAAGTCTCCTGTGTGGGACCGTGTGAAATGCTTTCTGGAAGTCTAGGAATATGCAATTTGCCCAGCCTTCTTTCCTGTAAGATTCGGCTTGCCTCATCATAAAATTCTAATAAGTTTGTTACTGTTGATCTACCTTCTCTGAAGCCATGTTGTCTTACTGTCGCCAAAAAGATGATTTGCTCAAATATGTGTGTGTGTAATTACATAATTGTAATTACCTATTTGTGCTTATGGGAGAGGGCCTCATGCTCGTAACTCCCCGTCTCCTGGTTGGTTCCATTTTTGTACTTAGTGATGCTTATCATACATGTCCTTAAAACTATGGATTGAGTTAGTATTAACTACCTCCTCACTTAGCGTGTTCCAGTCTTCAACTACTCTTACACTAAAAAAGTACTTCCTTACATCCTGTAAAGAAATTCTCTTACAAAGCTTCAAACTATGATCTCTAGTTCTAGTGCCAGCCATAACAATATATCGATGCCTATCCACTCTGACATAACCAAAAACGAGTTTAAAAACCGTCACCATATCCCCCCCTCATTCTTCTAGCTTCGAGTGATGGTAAGTCTAATTCCAACAGCCTCTCCTCATAACTAAGACTGCTTATTTCTGGCACTAGTTTGGTGACACATATTTCAATATATAGGGGTTCTCGACCTACATCACAGTACCCTTACTCAAGACGTGCCATAACCCAATTTCCTGCGTAAGGTAATGAATGAACATAATATAGGAAGAAAAATATGTTTGCTGATAACCAGCAAGGGACAAGGCTTCCTTATTGGAACCAAACCAGTGTGTGTTGGGTTCACACTTGAGAGGTTGAGGGAAGTGTTCTCAACCTCTTTAGCTTTTTGCTAAGTCTATATGCTGTTGCTTGATTATATGGGTGGTGGGTACTGGCTGATAATTTTCTGTAGGCTGTCCAGATGCTTCACTGCTGCTCCTATTATGATGCTAGCAGCATGAGGGCATTTGAGTCAATGCTAAAGAGTTACTGGGGCTCCAGTCTTCCATTGTATTTCTGAGAAGACTTCACATTCGAGGATGTAGTGGAGGAGGCGTTGCAGCATATCTTCCTGGCAGAAAGTGCACTCCTTAACGAGGTTCTCGATCACTTGCCAGATGCATTTGTATCCGAGTCTCAGTCGATAGATGCTGACTGCTGTTCTTCTGTAGAGGTTCTTGGGTAGGGTGACATACTGGAGGTTGGTGGCATTTTGTACCACAACATAGAGGCAGATTCGGTGTCCGTCCACATATTGTGTTTTGCTAATTGCAGACTGAAGAGTGATCTGGTAGCCTTGGCCTTTATTTGGAAGGTCCCGTGGGGCAGGGATACTTGAATCTCTGCCCGAAAATTCAAGTTTGGCTGCTTGGTTGGCTTCTTCATTTCCTTTGATGCCGAACTGGCTGGGTATCCAAGCAAGGGTGAAGCTTTGCCAATGCTGATAGGTCTGTGGTAGAGGTGAAGGATGTTGGTGATGATTCTAATATTGTCTCTGGATGTCTTCTTAATGGCCTGTAAGGCACCTTTGGAGTCAGTGAGAATGAGGGTATGGTCAGTTTTATTTGTTGAGTGAAGAAGTTAATGGCATTGGCGATGGCAACCAGCTTAGTTTGGAGTGAGGAACAGGAGTTTGACAATCTCCAGGATTCTACATGTTCTTTAATGATGAAGATGGCAGCTGAGGCTCCAGTTTCTTGTTTAACTGAACCGTCTGTGTAGATGATTCAAGAGTTATACCTGCATCAGCTCTGAATTTTGTACTTGTATATGTTTTGAGGACAAGCAGGTTGACTGAGCTCTTGGGGTTGTCAGGAAGCTCGATCATTATGTCGAGCAGCTGGTCGTCCCATGGAGGAGGGCATCAGTAGTCAGACTGCGGAGTGTCCAGGTTCTTGGATAAGCACAGACCTTGGCTGCCCAAGTCCTTTTGGGGAGGTTCAGGTGCTGGCTGAGGCTAGTTTGAAGTTAGTGTCAGCGAGGCAGGAACGTTATGCTGCAGTGGTTTTTGCCACTGTGAGGGTCATTCTCTTTAAAGATCTATGCTTTAGTGGCAGGAGATTGGATTCTAGCTGTAGGTTTTCTATTTTAGTCCACATGGGGGCTCCTAGGATGGTCCACATGGAATTATTGTGGATGATATTGATCTTGACCCATAGTTGGTTTCAAGGAGCCAGAGGGTAGGGTGGGACAAACATAGCACATGAGGTTCCATTTAGCTTGCATGTTGAAAGGAGACTGAAAATTGCGCAGTAGTAGATGCTCGGCAGTTGCTGTAGTACGGTCTGGCGCATGTTGCACTTGACGCGTAGGTATTGTATCTCAGGTCCAAAGGAGAGTGGGCTGTCGATGTATACCCCTAGGTAAAACTGCCTAGTGACCCAGTCCAATGGGTCGTTATTTATGACCAATTTTGTGTTTAGTCTTTGCTGGTGGATGGGGAGCACCTTAGTTTTGAGGGCTCCTAGGATGGTCCACATGGAATTATTTTGGATGATCTTGATCTTGGCCCATAGTTGGTTTCAAGGAGCCAGAGGGTGGGGTGAGACAAGCATAGCCCATGAGGTTCCATTTAGCTTGCATGTTGAAAGGAGACTGAAAATTGCGCCGTTGTAGATGCTCGGTAGTTGCTGTAGTATGGTCTGGCGCATGTTGCACTTGACGCGTAGGTATTGTATCTCAGGTCCAAAGGAGAGTGGGCTGTCGATGTATACCCCTAGGTAAAGCTGCCTAGTGACCCAGTCCAATGGGTCATTATTTAAGACCAATTTTGTGTTTGGTCTTTGCTGGTGGATGGGGAGCACCTTAGTTTTGAGGGCATTTATATTAAGTCGAAAGGGAGATGGAAGCTTGGTATATCTTCTTGAGGCATAGCTGGGTCTTGTTAAAAGACCTATCACCTCTTGTGAAGAGGGCAAAGTCATCTGTATAGTTGAAGATCTTGGCCTTATTTACTGGCCATGATCTTTTCCATGAGGCAATTGAAGTGGAAGGGACTGAGAACTCCAAGGAGGGTACCATTTTCGTGTGGTTTGTAGGTGTAGTACTGCCCTTGCATTTTAACTCGAGTGCTGCGGTTTAGTAGGCTAAGCTTGATCCAGGAGTGAAGGTT